>VMDO01007945.1:0-87553 GCA_007922755.1 Pedetes capensis
GTATCTTTCCTGAAATTTCCTTCTCTTCTTGTTTGGAATTGGTATAAAGAAAGGCTATTGATTTTTGTATGTTAATTTTGTAGCCTGCAACTTTGCTGAAGGAGTTAATTAGATCCAGAAGTTTTTTGATTGAGGTTTTGGGGTCTTTCAAGTATAAAATCATATCATCTGCAAATAATGATAATTTGACCTCTTCCTTTGTCTCTGTTTTGATGACATCCTCAGAGTTTCTTAACGGAGGATGTTACATCCTAATGGATTCTTCACTATTCTTGTTGTTGTTTTCAGGTACCATCAAGTCAGTGTCCGACTCATAGCAACCCTGTGTACAACAGACAAAACACTATTGTTGTGCTTCTCTGCTATTCATAGAGTTTTCAATGGCAGATTGATTTTGGGGAGTGGGTTGCTGGGTCCTTCTCCCAAGCCTACAGCACCTGGTGTTCCCAGGCAGTCTCCCATCCAAGTACTAACCAGGACCAACACTGCTTAGCTTCTGAGACCTGACAGGATCAGACATCACAGTGGTACAGCTGCAGGCAAGTGTTGTCCAGGCTGTCCTCAATTTTGCAGTCCTCTTGCCTTATCCTCCAAAGCTCATTGATTACCAACATGTGCCACCAAGACTAGCAATTCTTCACTGTAGCAGAAGTAAAATCTACACATTAAGAGGCATTGGAAGCCAGGCATGCCAGCACGGGCCTGTACTCCCAGCACTGGAAGGCTGAGGCAGGAGAATCATTGATTTGAGCCCAGCCTGGGCTCCAGAGTGAAACCCTGTCTTAAAGAAACAAACAAATCAACAAACCAGGAAAAGTGATATTTGGTACTGCCTCTTCATAGATGCTGCTATACCTATACCTGTTCAGCTAGGGTTAAGAGCTGCTATTGCAGACCGTAGGTACTATTATGGCTTCGGAAGACTCGACAGCAGTTAGCGAGTATTTCAACAAAGATGTTGCACCATTCGATGGGTAGAATAGAATGGTAGAGGGCCCACCCATAAGTTGCACTACTTAGACATGTATCGCATTTGAAGTTCACCAAGTTTCACATGCCTCATCTCGTTTAATCTTTACACAGAAACTGTGTGGTTGATATTGTTGATGTTTTACTCTAACTTTAGTAACAGATTCTTAGGGGAGTAGGCCAACAGAAATCTGTATGTTTGTGCCTGAAAAGAAATGTACGAGACAGCCTGGAGTTGCAATGTTCACAATGGTCCCAATGTGGAAAAATGCAGAATGACTGCTCATCGGATGAATGAATGCACATGTTGCTAAACATCCTGGTAACAATGAGAACAAACCAGCCACAACTCCATGTGCAAAAGGGATGAGTCTCTCAAACATCATGTTGAGTGAAAGAAGGCACCACAGGAGACAGAACATTGTGTGACACTGTGTGTGCAAGTATGAAAGCTGGCTGTCCTAAATCAGAGTGGTTATATCTGGTAAAGAGCAGTGACAGGAAAAAGGGATGGGGTGGCTGCCTCCTCCTCTTCTTTCTTCTCTTTCTTCCTCCTCCTCCTCCTCTTCCCCCCTCCTTCTCCTCCTTTTTCATCTTCCTCTCCCTCTTAGTCTTCTTCCTTCTCTCCTCCTCCTTATTTTCTTCTTGACAAGATCTTACTACATAGCCCAGGCTGGCCTCAAACTCCCACTTCAGCCTCCAGAGTGCCAGGATTGCAGGTCTGGGCCACCACAACTGCCTCAGGGATGGGAGACTTCTAAGGTATAAGAGGGTCTGTTTCTAGATATAGATTCTGTTACTTTCTAAATCATTAACAAGAAGTGCATTTATCCACTATGTGTCAATACAATTTGACATAAAAGGCAGCAGAAACAACATAGGATTGCCAACTTCTATTTGGCTAAGAGATAAAATAAACAACCACTAATTACTATCTATTCTTATCTTTCTTTCTGCTGATTGCCATAATATAATAATTGAGATTGGGTAATTTATAAAGAATAGAGGTTATTTCTTATAGTTCTGGAACTTGGAAGCCCAAGGTCAAGGGTAAGGGCTGCATCTCATGAGGTCTTCTTGCTTATCATCCCATGGTGCATGGTAGAAGGGCAAGAGAACACACATGTGCAAGACAGAGCAAGAGGAGGCTGAATCTGATTTTACCACAAGTCCACTCTTGTGCTATGACAATCAATTGTGATAGCAGAACCCTCATTACCTTATTACCTGGTAAAACGTCCACCCAATACTGGTGCATTGAAGGCTCTGTTTCTAATACTTGAACTTTGGGGGACATATTTAATTGTCCCCTTTAAAACATTTAAAGACTAGGAAAGCACCAAAAAGTAGGAAAGACATATACTCTTTTACATTGTACAAATTAATTTTATGAAAACTCCATGTATATTAGCCTTATTTTCCTCATTTTACTATAGGTCCAGGAGAGTCTTCTAAGGACCATGCAGTCTGAAAATTGGTCTTTGAGAACCATTACTTTTAAGATCTGAATAAAGACCTGTTGGATTTGGAGTCTCCTTTTTGTTTCTGATGAACAGAAGATTTTATGAGTAGTTTTTCACTTCTGCAAGTGAGCAGCTCATTTTTAAATTTAAATTAAATTTCTTTTTAAACTCATACATAAAAACAAAGATTGTATATATGAATGGGGTACTATGCAGTGTTTTGATATATGCATACATTGTATATGCTCAAATAAGGGTACTCATATGTATCTTCTTAAACATGTATCATTTCATTATAGTGAAAGCAGTCCAAATCTTTTTTTCTAGCCTTTTGAAATATGTAGTATGTTTTTACTACCCATGGTCACCTTACTGTGCAAAAGGACACCAGAACTTCTTTCTTATCTTTATGTACCCACTGATCAAACTTTCCCCATCATTCCCTTCTCCTGCTGTCCTCAGTGTCTGGTAACCTCCATTCACTTTCAACTCCTATCAACATTTCTTAGGTTCATGATATGAATGAGATCATGTAGTACTGTATCTGTCTCTCTGTGCTTGACCTAGTTAATTTAGTATAAAGACCTCCAGTTCCATCTATGTTCTTGCAAATGGTAAGATTTTATTCTTTTTTATGATTGAATAGTATTCCATACATTAACCACACTGCCTTTATCCTTTCATCAGTTTATGGTCACCTAGGTTTCTCCATTTCTTAGCTATTGTGAATAGTGCTACAATGAACATGGAAGAACAGATGGCTCTTCAGCATACTGATGTCATTTCTTTTGGATATATACCCAGAAATGGGATTGCTGAATCACATGGTCAGCCTATTTTTAATTCTTTTGAGGAACCACCATAGAATTTATCTTTCTATCGAAAGTGTCCAAGGGTTCCTTTTACTCTATATCCTCACCAGCACTTGTTATCATTTGTCTTTTTGATAAGTCATTTTTATTGGGGCATGAGGATAGCTCTCTGTGGTTTTGATAATTAGTGATGTTGAGCATTTTTCCATACACTGGTTGGCCATTTATACGTCTTCTTTTGATAATTTTCTATTTAGGCCAATTGCCCATTTTTAATTGGGTTATTTTGGTTTGCTACTGAGCTTTCTGAGTTCCTTTTATATTCTGGAGATTAAACCCTTGTCAGATATACAGTTTATTTTTTTAATCACTCATTGGGGCTGAGTGGATTAGGATGTCTTTGGGTGACTGAGAAGGTCCTGGACCTCATACCACAGAGTGATCTGCTGGAGGCTCAACTGGCCCCTGTCTGAACATCTTCTACTATGCTAGACATATAATATAGTCTTTCAATTCTCTGACACCTGTTTGAATTTTTTTTTTTCAGTACTTGCAGGTTAAAATCATGTGCTAGGCAAGTGCGTGACCACTGAGCGGCACCTTCAACCCCCCTTTTATTTTTTAATCTTTTTTTGTGGTAGTTGGAGGTTGAACTCAGGGCTTCACACATGCTTTTCAAGGGCTCTACCCCTGGGCTATACTCCCAGCCCAGTTTTTTTTTCTTGTTGTTTTTTGTTGTTTGAGAAAGGATCTCACTAAATCATGCAGGTTGCCTCTGGCTTCTCTATTATTCATAGGGTTTTCAATGGCTAATTGTTTCGGGAGTGGGCGGCTGGGTCCTTCTCTCTAGTCTGTCTTAGTCTGGAAGCTCAGCTGAAACCTGTCCACCATGGATGGCCCTGCTGATATCTGAAACACCGGCAGCATAGCTTTCAGCATCACAGCAACACACAGGTCCCCATAGCAAAATGAACTGACAGACATGTGGGGGTTACTTTAACTTGCTGTTGTTAGGTGCCATCAAGTCCGACTCATAGTGACCCTCTGTACAGCAGAATGAAATTTTAACTAGTCCCTTCTTTACTAAGAGAAGAAATAGGAGGTATGGAATAAAACCAAAATTTCCTTTCTAATTAAGTCCTTTCTGTCATATTTTACTTTGGTTTCCTACATTTCTATTCCCCAGACTTGGGCTAACTATTATTTATTGAGTTTTCATGATGTGCACATATTCTGAGACTTTTACATGGATTATCTCATTAAGCCTTACATAATCCTCATAATAGAAACATCATATTGTAAGCCTCACTTTACAGAAGGGGAAACTGATCTCAGGGAGGAAAAATGATGTATAGATGTTTGGCTTCATGTAAGGCTCTGCATATGGCTTTGATTCTGCTGCTAGGATAGTTTTGGTCACTGGGACAAAGGTTTCCTAAGGGCGCAGGACTTGCCAGGCATCAAGCTCGGCCCCACAGACTAGTCCATAAAAAGACAGGTCTAATTACTGCCCTTGCAGGGTCTGGAGGCTGCAGGACAGATACAGAGCATATGATTTTAAGGGTGGTACCTATGATCAAAAGGGACAAAGCAAAGGGCCCCTGGTGGCTGACAGCATAGTTGGGTAGATTCTAGATGCTTCAGACAATGATCCAGGTACTAAAAGCAGAGAACCAAGTAAGTCAGGACTGAATTCTCAGGAGTGCTGTATGCAGAGCCTGTGAGGTAATCACTTTGCCTGAGAAAGGTACAGAGGCCTCTGGCAGCACAACTGGAGCAATACTGGGCTAGAGAGGCCTTAGGTCTTATTTTTTACAATATCCAATATTTCCCAACTTCCACACAAAGGTTGACGAGCTAAATATCCTCATGCGGCTGGGTGTGGTGGTGCATGTCTGTCATCCCAGCAACTCAGGGAGGCTGAGGCAGGAGGATCGCAGGTTCGATGCTAGAGGCAGCCTGAGTAAGTAAGATAGACACTGTCTCAAAATAAAAAATAAAGAAAAGGGCTAGAGTTCAGCTCAGTAGCAGAGTGCTCACAAAGCATGTGCACGGCCATGGGTTTAGTCCCCTAGTATGGCATATATATATATATGTATATATGCCTGCAGCTGTAGCCCTGTGGCATCTGATTCCGTCAGATCTCGGAAGCTAAGCAGGGTCAGGCCTGGTTAGTACCTGGATGGGAGACCGCCTGGGAACACCAGATCACCAGATGCTGTAGGCTTGGGAGAAGGACCTGGCAACCACCTCCCAAAAATCAATCTGCCATTGAAAACCCTATGAACAGCAGAGAAGCACTGACAATCATGTTTCCCCTGTTGTACAGAGGGTCACTATGAGTCGGATACTGACTTGACGGGACCTAACAACAACAACAATATATATACACACACACATATGAGGGTGGAGTGTGTGTGTGTGTGTGTATGAAATAAATAAATATCCTTACTAGATGAGCTCAGGCTCATCTAGAGTGCTAGAGTGAGTTGGTTATGGGTCATGCTGTTTCCTTCTCTCCCTGCCCTTGCTTGGCTCGCTGCACCTGGGAGACCTTCCTACTCCATTGCTGTTGGGCTCAGGCATGTGACTGGCTTTGGCTCTCAGGATGTGGGTAAGATGTCAGAGTGCCAGTCCCAAGCCTGGGCTTGTGATGCCTTATAAGTTTCCTTTCCCACTCCTGTGCTTCTGCTCTCATCATTATAAGAATAAGTAAAGAGGCAGCTGCTGGTCCCTGGGCAAGGAGGTGTGCAGAGTGAAGCCAAGGCCAGCGGGAAGCCAGGGCGAGCCCAGCTGGTTCCCACCAAGCCTTGCGAAGGCCTGCAGAGCCCAGCCAGCCTGCAGAACACAAGCTTGGTGTAAACTACTAAGATACGGGGTGGCTTGTTTCACAGCATTATCACAGCCAATGTACACAGGATGTACCCTGGGTACCTTCCCAGATAGACGGAGTCAAGGAGGGTCTGTCCAAGTTTCTCCACCTTCTCAGCAGCCCTGGGTAAGCAAATGCTTCCTGATCACTCTCTGAAAAAGGAAAGCTCTCCACACCCTGTTCCCTTTCCCAGTTTCATTGTTCCATATAGTTTAGGGAACCATTGTGCATGTGTGCGTGTTATTTTGTCTCCATCCACACGGAGCCCCTCAGCTTACCCACACTTTGTTGGGAGGATGAATGGCTCAGTCTAAGCTGGGTCTCCCCTGGCTGCACATGGGAGTCTCTGGGGGAGTTCAACCCACATGGGCACTGTAAACCAAAGCCTGGTCCCAGGAGCTTCTGGTCCAACTGGTCTGGAGCACAGTCTGGACATCAGGCTTTAAAAAAGTCCCCAAGTGGTTCTAAAGCTAAGAAGCACCAAGCAACAAAGCAGCTGGTAGTGGGGTTCAGACATGGCTTCCTAAAGGGGGTGCCTGAGCTGAGTCTTCCAGCTGGAAGTGGGACAACCTTGGGTTGGCAAGGGGAAAAGCCAGAAGCCCCTCTAGGCTTGGGGCCTGAGCTCATCTGTCACATGGGGCTGAACATGGAAATGTGGCCAGTCTAAATGGGGACACGTTATTAAGTGTAAAATATGCACTGGATTTTCAAAACGTCATATGGAAGAAAAATGTAAACTGTAATAGCTTTTATGCTGTTGACATGTTTAAGTGATAATATTTAAAAATGCTGAATTATATGAAAAACAGCTGGCTCTCTGCACCACTGCAAATTCCACCTTCCATGGACAGAAATACCTGGGAAAACAACTGCGTCTATACTGAACCCACCGTTGTTCCCTAAACAATGCAGCATGACCACAGTTCACACAGTACCTCATAGTCTTAGCTATTACCCATCATGGAAAGAGGCTGGGCAGAAGAAAGATGTGGCAATCCACTCCCAAAGCAATCCCAAAACAATCAGTCATGGAAAACCCTGTGAGGGTCACTATGAGTTGAACCCAACACAGTGGCACCTAACAACAACAACAAAGAAGCTGGGGTTCAGCTCGGTTGGGAGAGCACTGCTCTGCAAACTCTGAAGCCCTAGGTTCGATCCCTAGCATCGCAAAAACGAGAGAAGGATATGGCAACCCACTCCTGATACAATCCTGAAAACAATCTGCCATCAAAAATCCTATGAGTAGTAGAGAAGCACTGACATAGTGCTGGGCATGGTACAGTGTCGGGAGTGTTTTGTTATGTTGTACATAGGGTTGCTATGAGTTGGACCCCATTCCACCACACCTAACATCAAAGAGGATCTACATGAATGTTCATAGCCTATATGTGAACACTGTGATCTTTACTATACGGGATTTGCACACCTGAGGATTTGGATATCTTCAGAGGATCCTTGGCCTATCCCCTGAATATTGTTGAAATTAATTTCACCTCTTTCCCTTTTACCCCTTATTGTGGCACAAGGAAGTTTCAAATGACATCTGTGTCTCTGGATCTACGTCTCTGCATACACGTCCATTGGGCAGCTCTGGGCTGGAGGGGTTCCCAGGCCAATGAAACTACAGGAGCAAAGTGCTGAGTGAGAAACAGCCCCAGGTGGGGGTGGCTGCCCTGTGCAGCCTGGCTAGGGCTTGCAGGGTGAGCCAGGCAGGAGTTGCAGGCTGGGGGGATTCACAGAGGACAGGCTACTGAGCCATGAACCCCATGCTTAGGCACTGTGATCAAAGCTGCAGGGGGCTGAAAATGATCTTTCTAAAGCAGGAGGCCTTGAAGCTTGCTGGTGGGTCATAAGAGGAGACTGGCAGGCACTGAGGAAGTGAAATATTTGTGTGATCGCAGAGTCTCCTATTCCAAGGCACTTACAGGTTGATCCATGGGCCATTTGAAGCCATAAGCAGCTTCATTGATGGAACACACAGACCAAATGATATCACATCCCTCATGTGTGCCAGGGAGCACACCGTCCCCTCCACCTGCTGTCACACACAGTCACCTTGAAAGGCTCTATCCTGTCCCTGTCTCTGACAGGCTGTGCAGGGGGATGTCACTTCTAACAGCACCATGAAGTATGCGCCCATTTGGAGAGATACAAGGCAGCCTCTAAGAAAGCCAGCCTGCTCCAGCAAAAGGCAAGAGGAAAGAAACTCAAACTGCAATGAGACCGGAGCACTATGACCAATGTAACTTTGGCCTTAGCGCCCATTAGGTGATGGTTTCAGAGACCACTTATAAAAACCTCTGAATTGCACAAAGGAATACTTTGAATGGGAAAGGAAACATTAGCTTATCCTTTCCAGTATCTGAGGCCCAGGAGACCCTTTATGAAAGTGACTGCACACAGCAGTGATAGCTCTACGCTTAACCCAATACCAGGATTCCCACGGAAGCCCATAAGTCCTACCCAGGATTCTAAACACCATGTGTGGTACTTCTTAGAACTGTGCATCTCATTCCCTAGTACTTTTGAGAGTGCTGGCATCCATTCAAGTAGGCTCAGGCTTGAGGCTCACAGCGCATCTGTGTACTTTTGTTTTGTTAGATGCCTTCGAGTCAATTGTTGTTGTTGTTGTTAGGTGCCGTCGAGTCGGTATCCGACTCATAGTGACCCTCATAGGGTTTTCAAAGGCTGACTGTTTTGGGATTGCCTTGGGAGTGGATTGCCAGGTCCTTCTCCCATTTTTGAGGTGTTGGGAATTGAACTCGGGACCTCAGAGACTTCAGCGCAGCACTCTACCAACTGAGCTAAATCCCAGCCCGATTGAGTCAATTAGATGCCATCAAATCATCTCTTAGTGCTGTTATGCACGAGAATGGAACACTACCTAACACTGCCATGTACACAATCTTTTTATGTTTGAACCCATTTGTTGCAACCACTGTGTTTCTTCTCATTTTGAGTTGTGCCACATCAGCAACTGGAAGTCACAGAGGCCTTACTCCATTTCCTTCATTAAGGTCAATTCTACTTTGAAGAGACAACTCTTCCCCAGTCATTTCTTGAGTGCCTTTCAGCCTGGGGTACTCATTTTCCAGCACTATATTTGACAGTGCTTCTCTGCTATCCATAGGGTTTTCAATAGCTAATTGTTTCGTGAGTGGGCTGCAGGTGCCTTCTCCCTAGTGTGTCTTGGTCTGGAAGCTCAGCTGAAATCTTTCCACCATGGGTGGCCCTACTAGTATCTCAAATACTGGTGGCATAGCTTTCAGCATCACAGCAACATGCAAGCCCCCACAGCACAACAAGTTGACAGACACGTGGGGGCATCAGCATATAGGGAATGTAAAATGCAAATGAATGAGTTGGGATGTCAAGAGATAAAGATTTCTACTCATATTTGATAATGAAGAGTTCTACTTACTCAGATTAAGTAGAAACTGGGATTTCATGGACTAATAAGATTTGGAGGTGATTAACCACAACCCTCTTCTTTAACAGGTGGCTTGGCCAGGATAATCGCTTACTCAAAGTTGCCCGGCTAGTCATTAAGAGTGCTTGAAACTAAACCTGACTCTCCTGTGTCCCCAGGCAGTGCTCCTAGTCACCAGCTACCTATGGCTGATGGAGGGGCTTGGATGCCTTGGCAGGAAATGCTTGGAAGTGCTGGGAACATGCCTCAGGGTGGAGGTTCTCAGGCCCAGCAGCACCCTAGACATGTGGAGAAATTTCTGCAAAGAGCTGACCACATACTAGAGCCATTACTTCATTATCTCTGGAGGTAGGACCCAGGCGTGTGTATTTTTAACAGCTCTCTAGGGGATTCTCATAGGCAGTTGAGAATCCCTAAGGCATGTCTGAATGACTTGGGAAAAGACCACTCTTTCCAAGGCTGCTCATTGCCACCTGGGATGACATGCACATCCAGGTGCAGCCACAGGTCATCATGACAGAGTACACAGGGGTCAAGCCCACAATATTATCTTCATCACCACGTTTAAAAATCATTTTTTGTTTGGGAGACAGACATCTGTTGCAAAGTCACCTTCTTGAAGCCCACAGAACGTGGCACATTTGCCAGCTCGGATCAGCTGATGGCAGCTCTGCTGGTGTACAAGTGGGTTCTCCCCCGTCACTGCCAGGTGACCCAAATGGCACGTGCCCAAAAGGAACAAGCTTTTAAAGCAAGCATACATAACTTTAAAAGGTTTGCAATAGTAATAAAACCAGGTAGAGAACTTTCTGCCACTGATGGAAACATCTGATAATTCCCTGCTCTGACATGGTTACCTCTGGCTCCATGTGGCTACTCAATACTCTAAATGTTGCAGGTCAGACTAAAAACTGAATCTTAAATTTTATTTCATTTTAATTATTTTAAATTGCAATCACCACATATGGTTAGTGGCCACTGTATGCACCAACGCAAGGAATGTCTCAGAACACTGCCAACCAGATGGGAGACAAAGAATTTGTAGATGGCAAAGAGAAATGTTTTAATTTTAAATGGTGCTGGTGCCTACTTACTCTCTGTATATCTGTTGCTTTTTTTTTTTTTGGGGGGGGGAAAGATTGGACATTTTAAAAACCCCTTACTAAATAGTAGTTTTATTTTCTAAGTACCATGTGTGCTTTTGGAGAAGGACCTGGCAACCTACTCCCAAAAAACAATTAGCCATTGAAAATCCTACAAATAGCAAAGAAGCACTGACAATAGTGTTTCGCCTATTGTACATAGGGGTGCTATGAGTCAGACACTAACTCGACAGCACCTAACAACAACATGTGTGTTTTGACATGCTGTCAGGAGGGACCAATTCCTGGAGAAGGACATCATGTTTGGAGAGTGGTGGGTCAACGAAAAAAAAAAAAAAAAACAGAAGACCCTCAACTAGAAGGATTGGCAGAATGGCTGTAACGATGAGCTTAAACATAAAAAAGATCATGCACACAGCAGTGTTGGGTAGTGTTGTATTTTATTGTACACAGGGTCATTATGAATTGTCGGGTTACGACCCAACTCAACGGCACCTAACAACAACATTTGGGTCTGGTTTTCTTTTATAAACAAGATTATGGAACTGACCAAGAAAATTCTTACTTCAGAGTATTAAGGTAGGTGAGAAGGAGTTTTAGGAATAGCAAGTATCTCATAGCCTTCCTACCCGATGCTTAAGAGTCATACTGCAGGCATGACGGAGCTATTGTTTCATCTAATGGCCACCTTTCCCCAGAAATCTTCCAAAAGAAAGTTAGTTTTATGCCAATATCAACTTATTCTCCCAGAAACACAGAAAGCACCAAATTCTCCTAATTCAGAGGCTCTTGGCCAAGGAATATGATTAAACTTTCTGTTCACTTCCTTTGGTTGAAGAAACAGACACCCTCTTGTAGCCCTACATTTGAGATGAGTCTTGAGATGTTGGTATGCTTATCCTACACAACGTTCCAACAGTTAGTTATTTTTGGTTAGCACTTTGTTTTTCGTATGGGAAAGTATATCATACCCATGGACATACAAAACTGCAATCAAATCTATCTTGCTATTTTATCTCATTCTTAAATACTTGATAGCGTCTCTTGATTTGCACTAATAAAAATTGAGGGAACAAAAATTTAAGTCACATTCCATCCTACTTGGTGCATGTAAAACCTCTGACCAAGCTCACTCTACTGTTGTAAAATCAGAGGTTAGGAGACCCACCATTCCTTTGCCAATGCTATTGCCCATGAGCAGTATTTGTTTTTCACAGGAAGGTGGAACAGGCGATTCACTCAGGGAATGAGAGACCTGGCCAAGGGCTATTATGGGGTAGAGAAGCACACAACAGCAGGTGCCTACAGGCTGGGGTTGAGGTCCTGGTATGAAACTGATCCTTAAGATAACCTTGAAGATTGTGCCTCTTAATTATTCTGAAATCCACTCTCCTCAACTGCACCAGAGCAGTAGGAACAGCATTACTTCAAGAGAGACTATGAGGACACCTAAAATTATAGGATACACTCCTTATAAACTGAAAGTATTATCTAGGATGGGATGACATGGCCACATCCTTCCCTAGTAATTCCTACATTTAGCCTCTATAGCTAGGCCTATGGTAGACTGAACCAAAATGTTTATTTTCCATTTGCTTGAACACCACAGGTTTTTTAAAAGTGTGTCTCTTTTTCTTTTTTCAAGACAGGGTCTAAATGTGTATCTTTTTCTTCTTCTTTGAGACAGGATCTCACCATGCAGCCCAGGTTGCCCTTGAACTTTAGCTCCTCTTGCCTCTGTCTCCCAAGTCCTAGGATTACAGGTATGGACCTCGAGCCTGGCCCAAAAGAATTAGCAGTTCTTTTTTCTAGTGTTGGGGATCAAATTGAGGGCCTCACACATGGGTAGGCAAGGACTCTACCACTGAGCTAGCCCCCAAAATGTATATTTTTAAAAAATTATGGTAAAACATACATAATATGACTTGTATCTTTTTAACCATTTCTAGGTGTATGGTTTGGTGGCATTAAGTATATTCGCATTGTTGCGTAACTGCTACAACCATCCACTTGCAGAAGTTTTTCATCAGCTCACACTGAAACTCCATCCCCTTATCTACTCCCCACCACCCTCCCAGCTTCTGGTAAGCACCAATCCACCTTCTCTCTGGGCATACTTAACCACTCTGGGTGTCTCACAGAAGTGGAATCATATGTCTCTCTTGTGTCTGGCTTATTTGACTTAATGTCCTCAGGGTCTATCCATACACTTATATGTATTGGACTTTCATTACTTTCAAGGCTGAATAATATTGTATTGTATATATATGCCACATTTGCTAACCCATTCATTCACCAACTGACATTTACTCTACCTTTGGCTATTATGCTGCTATGAATACTGGTATACAAATGTATGTTTGAGTCCCTAGTATATACCTAGATGTAGAATTGATGGATGATATGTTAATTTTATTATTATTGTTTTGAATAATTCCCATATTGTTTTCCATAACAGCTCTAGTATTTTGTTATGCTACCAGCCTGAGACAATGGATTGTGACTCAACATCAACAAAACAAAAATCCTTACAACTGAGTCAGTAAGCAACTTCATGATAAATGGAGAAAAGAGTGAGGTTGTCCAAGATTTTGCTTTACTTGGTTCTCCTATCAACACTCATGGAAGCAGCAGCGAAGAAATCAAAGGATGTACTGCATTGGAAAAAGCTGTTGCAAATGACCTCTTTAAAGTGTTGAAAAGTAAAGATGTCACATTGAAGATGAAGGTGTGCCTGACTCATGCCATGGTATTTTAAGTCACATTATATGGTTGTGAAAGCTGCACAATGAACAAGGGAGACAGGAGAAGAATTGATGCTTTTGAATTATGGTGCTAGAAATAAATATTGAATATACTATGGACTGCCAAAAGAACCAACAGATCTGTCCTAGTATAAGTGCAACCAGAGTGCTCCTTAGAACAACGATGGCTGGACTGCATCCTACGTATTTTGGACATGTAGTCAGGAGGGACCAATCCCTGGAGAAGAACATCATGTTCAGGAGAGTGTCAGGTCAACGAAAAAAAAAGGAAAACTCTCCACTAGAAGGATTGACACAGTGCCTGCAGCAATGGGCTTAAGCATAAATAAGATAGTGTGCCTGGCACAGAATCAGGGAGTGTTTCGTTATGTTGTACACAGGGTTGTTATGAGTTGGATTCAACTCGATGGTACCTAACTACAACAACAACCAGCCTGACACAAAACTCCAGTTTTTCTATACCCTACCAATACCTGCTGTTCTGGGGTTCTTTGGTTTGCCAAATATAGCTACACTAAATAGAGTGCAGTGGCATCTCATCGTAGTTTTGATTTGCCTCTCCCTATGATTAATGAGCCTGTAGCCATAGCCCTGTGGCATCTGATCCCATCAGATCTTGGAAGCTAAGCAGGGTCGGGCCTGGTTAGTACTTGGATGGGAGACCACCTGGGAATACCAGGTGCTGTAGACTTGCGAGACAGACCCAGTAATCCACTCCCAAAAATCAATCTGCCACTGAAAACTCTATGAACAGCAGAGAAGCACTGACAATAGTGTTTTGTCTATTGTATATAGGGTTGCTATAAGTCGAATATCAACTGGAAGGTACCTAACAACAACAACAATGATTAATGATGCTGAGTGTTGTTTTGTGTGTTATTTGCCATCTGTATATCTTCTTTGGAGGAATGTCTATATTCAGTTCTTTGCCCATTTAAAAATGACATACTTAGCACAGATGAGTATATACACATTTTGTTAAAAAATATTTTATGATCTCACAGCAAAATCATAATGTCCTTAAAAGTAATTCTTCAGTGACTCTATTATTCTTATTACTGCTATTTTATCATTTATAACTGCAAAAATGGGAGAAGGGCCTGGCAATCCACTCCCAAGGCAATCCCGAAATAGTCAGCCATTGAAAACCCTACGAGGGTCGCTATGAGTCGGATACTGACTCGACGGCACCTAACAACAACAACAACAACAACAACAACAACAACAACACTTTATTACTACTATTTTCTCTAACTTGTTTTAGGCACTGTGCAAAGTATTAATTTATTGGATCTTCAAACCCACTCTGTGAAGCTGGTCTAGTTGTTGTTGTTAGGTGCATTAAGTCGTGTCTGATTCCTAGTGACCCTTATAGGGTTTTCAATGGCTGATTGTTTTGGGATTGCCTCGGGAGTGGATTGTCCTTCTCCCATTTTTGTGGTGCTGGGAATCAAACTCAGAACCTCAGAGACTACAAAGTGGCACTCTACCAACTGAACTAAATCCCAGCCCCCCTGGTCTAGTTAACAACCCCATTTTACAATGGAGGAAACTGAGGCATAGGTAAGCTAAGTAACATGTCCAAGGTCATGTACTTAGTTAGCAGAAGATGTGGGATTTGAACCTGGGCACCAAGACTCCAGAGTCCTTGTTCCCAACCCTCACACATCACTATCTCTCATGTGGCAGCTGCTGGATGGTCCACTGATGAACCGTATGGGACATGTACATCTCAGAATAATAAATAACAGGCTATTGCTCATGATCTTACATCTCAGAATACTTAAGGAGATTCATGGACTCATTTCTATGATGATTCTATGGACTCGGGAGTGAGCCAGGAGTATGGCTATTCATTTCCTATTATTTAACTGCCCGCAGCTGAGATACATTTCAGCACATACTTAACTTGACACATACTTGGAAAATCATATTCCACAACACCACACTGTCTAGGCTTGACAGTTTCGAGAGGGTAAAAGGTAAGGTCATAATTGCTTTTGGGACTCAGCATCCTCATATACTACCAAAAGAGAATATTTGCACACTGTCCATTTATTCTTGAATCTTATTCAGGAAAAATCATGTGGTAGATGCTGTTTCAGGTTCCAGGAATACAAAGGGATAAAGCCCATTCTAATGGGTTCTGCAGGGGGTGAGATGACAGGCAGAGAATACATGATCCCATAAATATTTCTGGCTCAAGTAATGCTGTAGACTGGGAAGAAGAGTAAAGTGGATAAGAGGAGAGAAAGGTTGTACTAGGGGGTGCTGCTGACATTTTAGGCAGTGCTGTAAGGAAAGGTTTCTGAGATGACATGATGTTTGAGAAAGACTGGACTAAAATGAAAAAAGAATGAACATGGATAAAAAAGCATCTCAGACAAAGGAAAAAAAAAAAAAACAGTGCAAATGCCCTGAGGCAGGAGCCTCCTTCAAACATTTGTACAAAAAGGATTGCAACATGAGCATCGCAGAGTCAAAGAGGGCCTAAAATTCATTAACTCTGACATTCCTTGAGTTCTCCATAATAACAACAGGATTTACTAAATGGGAAACTGGTGGGGACCAAGGTTGAAATACACCATTTCTAGGATCTCAGGGGAAATAACATGGAAGAACTTAGACCTGTTTTTATAGTGCACATTATTTTTCTATTTCCTGGGTGCTGTGGATCACAAGTCCTATGAACAAAAACTAATTATCCAGGCAGTGAAGCACTGCTTAGTCTGGATTAAAGAAGCTTTGTGCATTCACCGTCAATGCATATGCCCAACATTAAGTTCAGATTCATTTCTTCTACATAATCAGTAAGAAAGTTCACATTCATTTATTTCTTCTACACAACCAGTGGGTCCGCCCAAAGTAGATCCATTTGCTGTTTCAAAAAAGACAAAAAAAAAAAAAAAAAAAAAGTCAGTGATGGTCACCAACCCTCTCTAGTGGACAAAGGGAAAAGAAATCAATAGCTGAAATTTGCTAAAAGATCAAAAGAGGAGGGCTTCTGGTGATCATGTTAGACTATGAACTCAAGCATAGGGTTTAAAAAAATTTGGTAGACTATAAAGTTCTATTTTTAAAAACCTATGGTTAAACTATATGTTCCAAGAAATCTGACATTATAACCACTGAGCATTTAAGAAATATTTAACCCCTCTCCTAGCATTTGATGAAAACTTGAGGGTTATCAAAGTTAAGAAAATAGATTGGTTTCAGCATGGTGTGTATACATGTGCCAATATTCCACATTATATTTCTATAGTCATTTCTGAACATCTCAGCTCATACACACTGGAGAATGAGCATTCTTACTGCTATTCCATTATTATATGTAATGTTCTGCTTTTTATGATATATTTAGCCGCCCACAGGAATAAGCATGAGTTACTGCCCCGCAGCTCATACAGAATAGACTCCTACCCAGATAACTCCCAGGTTGGAGTGAATTAAATGACTGTATTGCAGAATAATATCCAAATATCAAAAATAGCTTTCCAAGGGGAGCCTGTTGCATTTTCTACAGACTAAAATTCACCTCCCTCAACTGTGGGGCAGGAAGTTTCTACTGGGTTCCAGCCTCTAACACCACTGGCAAGCTCAGCATTTATTCTAAAAGCAAGGGAATACCTGAACCAGCAGTGAGAAAAGGAAGGGAGATGGGAGAAGTAGGTGGGAGAGCAAAGGAAAGCGTGTAAACGCAGAAAGACTAAGAAGTGCACAGAGGGCATGGATGAGGGAGCAGGTGGTGGCAGTGTGGTGGGTGTAGGGCAGCTAAAGCTAGTGTAGCCCTAGGGGTCCTGTTGGGCCCCAGCGGAGGCTCAGAAATGCAGGGGTCTTAACCGACTCCTGGCTGTCACCGTGTCCTCACAAGGCCTGAGAGCCCACAGCAGCTCAAAATCCAGGTATGTCCTTTGCAAATAAAGCCATATGGAGTCAAAGTCAAAGCAGCCTTCCCTCTTGGGGATATTTTCTGACAGGGCACCCAGCACCCCTGTAGCAGCTGGCCGAGGACTTCAAGCAGTTGCAAAAGGTTTTCCCACATGCTAACTCCCCAAGAATGTCAGGCAAGCAGAGAGAATCACGCACTGGAAAGGGGGAGCCTGAACGACTGGCAGCTTGGTGTCTAGAAAGGTGTTGGGGTGCATGGCTTGCCTTCCACACCACAGCGGAGGGGCTCAGACCACAGAAATTTCTCTCTCACTGTGCTGGAGGGTGAAGCCAGAGGCCAGGATCTGGTCAGGGGCCTTCTCATGGCTGGCAGATGAGGATCCTCTTTCAAAAGATCATAGGTTCTATGGGATCAGGGCTCCACCCTCACGACCCCATTTCACATAATCTCTACCTTCCCCTGGTGGTTAGGGCCTCAGCATATGAATTTTGGGGGACACAGTTTCATGATGGCTCAAATTCAGGTATGACAACAAAGCCAGAAACAAAAGACCAAGAATGTGGGCAGAAAAATGTAAACTTCTGAACAGAGACCATAAATAAACCGAAAAAGAGAAAAGAAAAAAGTGACATCGAAGAACATGTTTGTAGCAGATATGATGTACATATATGATATATAAAACTCCAATAAATAATCAAGAAATAAAATGTCAACAAAGAAGAAGAAAGGGTACAAGTAACCTTGTCATTAAAAAGTGGGGGGGGGGAAGATTCCTACATTCATTATAATCAAAAATTTGAGTTAAAGTGATAAAAAAAAATCTACTTTAAATTCAGAAGGCAAGGAACCCTCAGTGTTGTGTTAGGTATACTTTTAACCCCCAAAGATGTCAACATCCTAATCCCAGAACCTGTGGATATTTAGATTACACAGCACTTAACACAGTGGGCTGCCGATGTAATTAAGGTTGCTAATCAGCTTCTCTGAAAATAGTGAGTTTATCCTGGATTCTGCAGGTGAGCCAACTGTAATCACAAGGCCCTTAAAAATGGAAAAGGATGAGAAGGAAGAACTATAGAGATGGTAAAATAAGAAGGGCTAGGCCTAACATTGCTTGTTTTTTGTTTATTTTTGTTGTTGTAGTTGTTGTTGTTTTGGTGTTTTTTCCTCCAGACAGGGTCTTACCATGTAGCCCAGGCTGGTCTGGAACTTGCGATCCTCCTGCCTCAGCCTCCTGAGTGTTGGGATTACAGGAGAGCAGCATCACATCAGGAAAGCTGCTGCCTTTGAATTCAAGTCATGGAGTCGTGAGCTAAGGACTGTAGAAAACCTCTGCGAGTAACATACTCTGCTTGATCTCAGCCAACAGGATGAGAAGTGATTACAAATGGTATAACAGACTTCTGATCTCTGCAACCATCAGGTCAAAAATGTGCATGGTTTCAGTCACTAAGTTTGTTGTAGAAGCAAACGGAAACAGCAAGTGGGGAAACTCCTGCTGGGATATAAACTGACACAAATCTTTTTGGAGGGCAATTGGACAAGTACTTATCGACTCCTGAAGTGTGAATATTCTACTTCTTAAATATGCAACTTACAAATGCACTTGGTGAAAACAATTAAGCAAGTGTTCTTTCACTTTTCCTTCAAGTAGAGAAAACCCAGACACAATCTGAGCAGCCCCCATTGTAAACACAGGGTATCACAGAGCTATTGCTGAGTCTCTCCCATCCATTTGGGCTTCTATAACAAAGCACTACTAGGTGACTTAGAAATAATCAATACTTATTTCTAAGAATTTTGTAGGCTAGAAAGTACAAGACTGAGGTGTTGCCAGGTTTAGTGTCTGGGAGGTACAATCTTCTCAATGTGTCCTCTCATGGCCAGAGGGTGAGGGAGCTCTTGGGTTTATTTTATAAAGACACTATTCCTATTCATGGTGGGGAAAAAAAAAAAAAAAGGAAGATCCTCAACTAGATGGACTGACATGGTGGCTGCAACAACAGGCTGAAACACAAAAAAGATCGTGTGCATGGTAGTGTCAGGAAGTGTTTTGTTCTGTTGTACATAAGGTCCTTGTGAGTTGGACCCAACTTGACAGTAACTAACAACAACAACAACATCCCTATTAGTGAGGGTTCTGCCAGCATGGCCTACAGCACCTGCCAATGGCCCCTCCAATACCATCACATTGAAGACCAAGTTCCTATATGTGAATTCTGGGGGCCATAAACATTCAATCTATAGCACTAAGTATAAAAAAGGTTAATAAATATCTAGGACATAAAAGTTCTTCACTAAATATCATTACAGAAAGTATGGTCTCAGCAATTTCAGCTTTTGGGGGAAAAAAGTATATACACACATGCAGAAGGAGGAAAAGTCTGGCGCCACAAATCCAGGAGGAGGACCTGGCTGCCCACTTCTGGAACAATCCTGTAACGATCAGCCATTGAAAACCCTACAAACAGCAGAGAAGCATTGACATAGTGCCGGGCATGGCACAGGGTCAGAGAGCATTTCATTCTGTTATACGTAAGGTCGCTATGAATCAGACTCGACTCAATGGCACCTAACAACAATGGCAAAAGGGATTGCATACAGATAGCCTACCAAACCTTGCAGCTCAGCAATGCAAACATGAGAAAAGAACCTGGCAGCCCACTCTTGAAACAATCCTGGAAGAATCATCCATTGAAAACCCTATGAATCACAGAGAAGCAATGACATAGTTCTGGGCACAGCACCATGTGGCAGAGTGTTTTGTTCTGTTGTATATAAGGTTGCTGTGAGTAGGACCCGACCTCACAGCACCTAATAACAATGATAATTGCACTGCTGATGTGAGGGACGGAGTCATCTGAAAACTTATGAATTCTGTTGCTGTTGCAGAAAACAACCTCCTAACACCCCTCGCCTTTGATGGCTTCCATTACATTCTAGAGCTCCAAGAGAAATACGCGTGTCAGTACCAAACGCCTCCAACGGCTCTCCCCTTCAGAACTGCAGAGAAGACATAGAGTTTTTTGACTGAGAAGAGGCAATTAGTGCGTCCCCAGAGCCCACATCAAAGGCCCATGCAGACTGAATGCATTTCTACCCTGCCCTCCTCCTTCCCTGTGCCCCTCCTCCCTGGCGACTCTCATCCCACCAACGGAATCATCATGTGTGGACTCACTGCTAGGCCCCAGGATTTTCCCAAAGGCCAAGGTGGCTTTGAAAGATAATATGTGAGCTCATTTTTACACTCGAGGCCCAGAGCCTACGTGTCTTAGCAGTTGGCAGCTGAAAAATCTCAGACGGAGCTGGCTAACTCAACCAGTTCTTCTCTGAACCCCATGAGGCTAAAGGCTATTGAGTTTCATGAGAAATAAACAAAATTTCAAATTAACTACAATGACCTCCCATTTCTGTAGCCTAGCCACAGAACAGATTGTTTGGGTTGGCAGAGTCCAGAGTTAACTCAGAGTTACTGTATACTAAAGCTGTCTGACATTAGGCAATTTACTTAATCCCGGATGCCACAGTTTCCATATTCATAAAGTGGGCAATAATAATTGAGCTTACATCAGAAGTTTGTTGTAAAAACTAAATAAATATGAGAAAAATACTAAGAATTATGTCTGATATATAATTATTGTTAGGTGCTGTTGAGTCGGGTCCAAGAGAATGAAACTTTCCCAGACACTGTGCGATGCCCAGCACTATTGTCAGTGGTTCTTTGCTATGCATAGGGTTTTCAAAGGCTGATTATTCGGGATTGCTTCAGGAGTGGGTTATAAGGTCCTTCTCCCATTTCTGCGGCACTGGAGATTAAACCTAGGGCCTCAGAGAGCACAGGGCAGCGCTCTACCAACAGAGTGAAACCCCAGTCCGGGCTCATACATAAGAGGAGACACAGTAGTATTAGCTACAGCAATGAGTAATGTAATTTAAATCATTCATATCATATTGGATGAAATTTTTCATAAAATGGAATTATTAACATGAATAACTCTAATTACTGGGTATAGATTAATCTCTTCTTAGAGGGATCCCAGGTTAGCACTAGGGGTTGGAATTGTCTATATCATTTTAAAACACTCAGGGTCTCCTATTTGCTATTAAAATAGGGACTCACCATGAAGAGGACCTTGAGAAAGTCAAATCTAAAGCAGTGACACTGACCTACACACAGATGCTATGGCAACTTTTATTGTGTAGAGTGCAGAGAGTTCTACAGGAACATGGAAGAGGAAGCTGCAGATGCTGACTGACAGCCACCAAAGGTGCCCATGTCCTAACACCCAGGGCCTGTGAATATATTTCATTGCACCACAGAAAAGAATTCTAGTGACTAACCAGCTGACCTTAAGTGGGAAAGATTGTCCTGGGTATTCTTGATGTTGTTGTTAGGTGCTATCGAGTGGGTTTCTGACTCAGTGACCCTACGTACAACAGGCAAAACACTATTGTCAATGCTTCTCTGCTATTTGTAGGGTTTTCCATGGCTGATTTTTTTTTTTTTGGGGGGGTGTGGGTTGCTGGGTCCTTCTCCTAAGCCTACAGCACCTGGTGCTCCCAGGCAGTCTCCCATGCAAGGACTAACCAGGCCTGACACTGCTTAGCTTCTGAGATCTGATGGGATCAGATGCCACAGTGCTACAGCTACAGGTTGACAATCACCATATAATTAAGATAATAAGAACAAGTGCAGCTAGCACTTCTTCAATGTTCATTTTGAAGTAGGTGCTGTGATTTATTTTATAAACAGATACAAATCGTACTTCCTCCCATGAACTAAGTACTTTGAGCTTGAATTCCTTCAATTCTCACAATAATCCTGTGACATAGATACCATTAACTAGCCCCATTTTACAGATTAGAAAAAAACAACACAGAGAGATGAAATGACTTGCCCCAAATGACTCAGTGGGTATGTGACAGGCCAATACTCTGCAAATGTCCTAACTTGAACCATGAACCTCTGCTGCCTCACATCCATCTCATCTATTCTCACTGTACCGGAGCTGATGAATAGGCTCCACCACTGCCCTAACCAGACGCTGAAATGACTGAGGATGAGTGAAGTTAACCAGTGTGGCCAAGTGCAGCCTGCCCTGGGGCAGGTGCGAATGGAGGCATTGGGCAGGATAACTCCCTAGGGCTGCATACTGAAGCCAGGCAGAGGAGGCTGCAGGTGACACCTCCCCCGAGGGGCAGGGGTCCCTTTCTTTGGCAGACATGTGAGTCAGAGCTGGGCTATGGTTTTCCGTTTGTTTCCTGTAGTATTTGGGGGGTAGAACCCAGAGCCTTATACATACTTTACAAGTGCTCCACCACTGAGCTGTACCCCTAGTCCAGGTTTTACTTTTCATCTTAAGACAGAGTCTAAATTGCACAGGCTGCCTCTGGCCTCGAAACTGTGATTCTCCTGCCTCTGCCTCCCGAGTTGCTGGGATTATAGGTGTGGGCCATGGCGCCAGGCCAGGTTGCTGTTTTTAAGGCCTGGTTAATTTTGGTTTGTTTTCCTCCCTTGGTTTGGCCTCTTGGACTTCTGACCAAAAGCCTAGTGGGCAGCATCTCTCCTAAGAATGTGTGAGATTCTCTCCTGCTCTGTGTACATAGATTTCATTTTTTTTCTTTCACTAATAAGAGAATGAGTGAATCCTAACCAATTGAACTTCTTGGTTGGCTGTTCTTGCTTAGATGAGGTACTTTTTATTGGCTTAAAATGGAACACAGTCTCCTAAAGCACACGGCTATGTACTTTTCAAGCTACACACACAAGCTGCCTTTCTTCTCTTTGTGAACAAAGCCTTGGAGTTCCTGCCTGAGCTGTCTTCCAGCCAGGCTCTGAGGAATGCAGTCGGGGTCTCCTACTCCAGGAAACACTGACCACCGGGTATCAGAGGCTGATCTCAGAACAGTACAAACAACAAACAAAGCTGAAACTCAGCTGGGCCATGTGCCCAAGAAAACCAGCCACACACGAACTCGCACCATGTGGGAGAGAGAGGAAAAGAGTTCCAAAAACAAACTGGGGAGAGAAAAAGGATGGCTGGTAGGATGGCTTCATTGCTGCCTCAAGAACACCTAAGGGACAAAAACCTCCCACTCTTGCCCAGGAAAAGGGTGCTGATCTCTGGCAGCTCTGGCCTTATTTGGAATACAGTGACCAAAACCAAGGGCTCTGGCTCCACTGTGAAAGGAGACGGCTTTGGTTCATACATAAAACAAGATGTGTTTCGCCTAGAAAGAAAAGCTCAGAAATGCTTTAACACCTTCTGTATTATTCATATGTAGAAGTCACCCTAACCAAAGCAGTTATTGGAACATGTATCAATTAGTTGAGAGGACGGTAGTTACTGTAACAGGTGAACCTGAAACCTTAATGGCTTCACCTAATGGGAGTTTGGGGGCTGGGATTTAGCTCAGTTGATAGAGCGCCGCTCTGCAGTCTCTGAGGTCCTGAGTTTGATTCCCAGCACCGCAAAAAATAGGAGAAGGGCTGGGCAACCCACTCCCAAGGGAATCCCGAAACAATCTGCACTGAAAACCCTATGAGGGTCGCTATGAGTCAGACACGACTTGATGGCACCTAACAACAACAACAACAATGTGAATTTAATTTTTTTTTTGCCTGCATAAAGTATATGGGAGTGATATATGGGAGGAGGAGGAGAAACAACACTGCTCCACCTGGTCCTCCTGAGATCCAGAGTAAAGGCAATTTTGCACTGTAAAATGTGGCTTCTTCATTTGCCCTGGACATGGACAGCCAGGTAGCAGAAATAGAAGAGCAGGGAGGACTGAACAGGAGATTTGCTCACCACCAGTGACAGACGGTGCTTTTCCCTCTCTATCACTAGCTGGCTAGAACCCTGTCACACAGCTCATCACACACACAGCGGACTGGGAGATGGGTTTCTACCAGAACAGCCACTTCCCTGCAGAAACTCCCTCCATGGAAACAGAACACTCGCTGCTGACACTCACGGGTCCGGCCAGCTGCCTCCCCCACAATGGATTTGTAGTTCTTATCCACATCTGTTTACTGTGTGGCTTTTGTGTTGTGGGGAGCAGGAATGTCATTATCACTTTATTTCACTTTATGTGGTACTAGGGGGCTGAGCCCAGGGCCTTGTGCATATACTCTGCACATGCACTACCACTGAGGTGCACCCCCAGCCCTTTTAATTTTTTTTTTTAAATCTTGAGACAGAGTCTCACTAAGCTGTGTAAGCAGCCTCTGGCCTCGAACCTGTGATTCTCCTGCCTCTGCTTCCCAAATTGCTGGGATTACAGGTGTGTGCAACTGTGGCTGGCTGCTGTTGTCACTTTAGGTGAGATAGTTGTTTGGTCACTGGGCTGTTTCTAATACTGAAGTATGACCATATTGCTGATCCCAACTCACCAATGCCAGAAGCACTGCCTGGCACCACGAGAACCCAAACACCATTCAATCCAAATGCTTCCTTCGAGGTTGGTTCTCCCCTGGCTGAGAACCATGGATAGTCAGAATTTCAAGGTATTGGCTATTTAATTCTTGGTGGAGCAGTTATCCATGAAGTGAGTGTCTCAATGGCTCCCACTGTGATTAACAGTTCCCTAAGTTGTCACATTCAGCTGGGGTTTAGCTCAGTTGGTAGAGTGCTGCTCTGCAGATTCTGAGGCCCTGGGTTCAATCCCCAGCACTGCAAAAATGGGAGAAGGACATGGTGGCCCACTCCTGACACAATCCCCAAACAATCAGCCATTAAAAACCCCATAAATAGCAAAGAAGCACTGACATAGTGCTAGACATGGCACAGTGTTGGGGGGTGTTTTGTTGTGTTATACATTTGGTCATTATGAGTCAGACCTGACTTGATGGCACCTAACAACAACAACAAGTTGTTATGCAATCTGCTGACTTTACAATTTTAATTGTGACTGTCAAACAATCTGTAAATGCCACAGAAGAGTGATAGACATTCAAAACTGTCACCTTTGGGTGGCTAGCCACATATTGTAATGAAGTCGCCATCTCCTTAAAATTTTTAGAACTTTCCTGCTAGAGCTAGTGCTATATGAAAGGATCGCATGGCCAAGCTTGGTTCTCTGCCCAATGCTCTGTCTCCTGCTTTAACCCTTTCCACCACGCTTCCACTTGCTGCTCTTGAACATCTGTTCACTCCTTCAGGCTGTGTCCCAGGCTCTGCTTTGCAGCTGGGGAGGATGTAATGAAGTCAGCAGGGGAGTGGCATGGCTAAAGCAAGAAGGGGGTGCTCCGATGGGAATATGAGTGCTGAAGGACTAACTGAGCCCCAAGAAGAGACATTTGAGCTGCGCCCTGATGGAAAGCCTGAAGGCTGGGTGGAGGCGAGGTGCTGCTGAGGGTTGAGGTACAGGGGGTGCCTCAAGCTCTGGGAAGGGATGAGCAGGCTGGGAAGGTCAGAAGGTGAGACGGAGGGAGAGAAGGTTTGGGGGGGGGTTCTCTAACACAGAGGGCTAGGAAGCAGCAGAGACCGGTGGACTGTGGGGCTCTAGGGACGTGGAGGGGGCCTTGGGTTTGAACATCTATAATGAGACAGATTCCTGGTGAAATGAACTCCACATCTGTACAACTTTAGAACTTATCAAGGACTTCTCAGATTTGAGCCGAAACCTGCCCTCACCAGTTCCCTCCCTTCTGCCTGGTTCCACCCTCCCAAGCAGGCCTCAGTCGTAATTGCTTTTGCAGAGACCAGCCCTCCAGAACCCGAGGACAGTCGTCACATCTCTCCAAGTGTCTCCTCTTCGCCAACCCACCTGCTCCTTCACGTGTGTTTCTCTGGGAGACTGTGTGCAGTTCTTCCATACTCACCTGCCTGTGCTGAGCTGGGCACATGCTAGTTGGTCAATATTTCCCTTGAAATGTGGTACCCAGAATGGAACGTCGTGGTCCAAGTGGGGCTCGCTAGCACAGTCTTTCATCTGCATTCAAGCTTCAAATTAAGTTACCAAGCAGACATACCACAGGCCTGAGTCATGCTGAACTTACTGTCAACTGCCATGTGTGCTGCTGGTAAACCCATTCGCTACTCCAGCTAGGGCCAGAAGTTTTTCTAAATGTGAGTGCATGACTTTACATTGATCACCTTACGTTTACCTTGGTAAAATTTCATCCTCTTTCCAGGCTGCCCAGAGCTTTTAGAAGAGTCCTAGTTTCGTGATGGTTTGGGAAACAAGATGAGCGTGAAGCCAGTGTTCTCTCCCAGGTTCTTAACAGTGATGTTTTATGAGAAAAGACTGAGACAAGTCCATAAACCACCACTCAGGCCCTCTCAGAAATTAGGCTGTTTGTGCCACCTTTTGTCTTCATTTTTGGATATTCTTATTTTTCCCCATACTTTAACATGTTCTGGTTTTACATATGGTTCACCAGAGAACTCCATTTGCAGCCAAATGAGTTTCTTCAGTTTCTTTTATCTTTTCTGCTTGCACGAGCCACATAGTCAAAATGTCATTTCTGACAGTGTCCTGCCCTTCTTGAGAAGACTGAGTTGTCACCCTCACGTCTACTTGTACTTGCTCAAATATTTAAAAATTCTGAAACCGTGGCCATATGTCTGATTATGAACCACTTCCTAGCATGCTGTTTTACTTACTCCATGAACTTTAAACAAATATGGAAACCCTTTGAGAATCTCTCTCTTTAATCAGTTATTATTTCTTCTCCTTCTTCTCCTTCTCCTTCTCCTTCTCCCTCTCCCTCTCCCTCTCCCTCTCCCTCTCCCTCTCCTTCTCCTTCTTCTTCTTTTTCTTCTTCTTCTTCTCCTCCTCCTCCTCCTCCTCCTCCCCCTCCTCCTCCTCCTCCTTTTTCTTCTCGTTTTTGAGACAGGGTCTCAGTATGTAGTCCAGGTTGGCCTTGCACTTGCAATCTTCTTGCCTCTAGGATCACACTCACATGCCATGTTATCTCACTTCAATTTCTTCTCAGTTCACTAAATTCCTCTTTAATAATTAAATAAATTTCCTTTATAGTTTTTCTTGCATTCTAGGAGATTCTATCAACATAAGTGGAAGAACTGAGTTGAAATGAATTATCTAGGTTAAGGCAGCAACAGGAGAAAATGGATAAATACAGGGAAAATGTGACCTGCAGATTCTTCATGGATACATGATTAGTTCATTTCTACCAAATAAGAGTGGAATTGTCTTAATGGCAGGAAGAGGCCACATCTTTTCTGTAGAGTATTGTTATTTTGCATGGTGGAGTGGCAACTCAATGAATATTTCTAACTAACAGCAACACGGATGTTTAAATTGGAGTACTCTTTCATCTATTGATTGAAGCAATTAAGGCATTAGAGATTTTGTCAACTATTTCTACAAAAAAATTGATAAACATTCAGATATTTTAGATGATATATCAAGAGATGTTGTTGCTGTTGTTAGGTGCCTTGGAGTCTGTATCTGATTCATAGAAACCCTATGTAAAACAGATGAAACGTTATTGTCAGTGCTTCTCTGCTCTTCATAGGGTTTTCAATGGCTGATTGATTTTTGGGAGTGGGTTGCTGGGTCCCTCTCCCAAGCCTACAGCACCTGGTGTTCCTGGGAGGTCTCACAATTCAAGTACTACCCAGGCTTGACCCTGCTTAGTTTCTGAGATCTAATGGGACTGGATGCCACAGATATCAAGAGGTAGTCTCAAATAAATAAGAGTTTAGAAGGAAAGCTCACCTTCAAGAAATCTCACTGAGCATTCAGATTAATGTGTGTGAAATTAACATTACAAAGATATTTTTATAGCTGGGTTCATAGGCACATGCCTATAATCCCAGTGCCTGGGGAGACTGAGGCAGGAGGATTGCAAGTTCAAGACCAGAGGCAGTCTGAGTAATTTAGCCAGACCCTAGGTTCAGTCTCCAGTACCATGGGAAAAAAAAAAAGGTATTTTTTACATTAATAGAAGTAAGTTAATAAATGTACTTACAAACGCATACACTTTACTTGGCTAGTCCAAATGTGTAAAGGGAATCATTTCTTACTCTATTTTCTTTTCAAAAGTTATACATTAAGGAAAACCAGGTTCTAGTCTTAGATTTTAGCAGCTCAACTAATAAGAAAATAAAACTGCATCACATAAACCACTCCAATATGATGTAAAGTCTCTCAGAAACCAGAATCTAAAATTATAGATTTTTTAAAAATCTATATTCTCAGTCCTTTGAGAAGCCTTCCTGGCAAATCCTGACTTGTTCACCAAGATTAAGTATTAGCTTTTATTTTTTCACTTGCAAGGTGCATAATGATTAAAGATTCGGGTTGCCAAGGGTGAAATACTATGTCAAACTTGAAGTTCAATTGTTTAGTGAATTTGTAATTGCACCCTTTCCGAATGAGGGATGGGGAAGGCAGAGGAAGAAATTCACAAAAGTGATACAAAGCAGATAATAACAGAGCCCCATGAAGAATTCAGCATGCTGTTCAAGGTGTGAGGGAAACTGTTTCCATCACAAAGAGTAATCGGATCACCCACTGCTACTGCCTGCTGGGAAGGACATAGATCCAAGGGCCCACTTGGTGTTCCAAAAACAGATTAAACATCCAAGTCCTGATTGCTAGAGAAAATTCATATCTGTCTTGATCCACCACTGTGTCTGTGAGAGTAGCAGGGAGGCTGCATAGAAGAACGGGCCAGCCACTCGGTGCTCATTCCTGGGGACAAAAGTAGTATGTATGACCCAAAAGACAAGTCCAAATGCAATGTAGCTGGCACACTTGACTTCCTGGCCTACATTGAGGGAAGCCTCTAGCTTGCACTGAGAGAGAACAACCAGGGTGCTAATGTTTGTTGAGAATATAGCAGGTACCAGGCATGTATTTGATGGCCTTACAAGTCCATGTCTATCAATTCAAGACCATATTGATACATCTGCCATTCAAAGACAAGAATGTCATGTATGACAGCAACATGTAAGCTGCCCAGAGTTACTAAACCAGTCAGCATCAGAGCCCACAAAGACCATTTTATATCCCTCCAAACACCACCACACTGTCTTCTTCTAGCGACCTCACTCTCTTCAATTCTGCTCGTGTTCCACCTAGATTAGGTATTGAGTGCTTTTATGATGTGATTCCCTGGCCACCCAAGTCAACCAGCTCCTTCCCCCACCCTCAATTTGCCTTGATTTTAAACATTTTAAGCTTTATTTTGATAGCCTCCTGTCAGTTGATGCCTTGAAGAAAAACTACCAGAAAAGGAAAAACCAGTTGGCTGCTAAGACCCAGTTTCAGTTGATTTCTATGATCCTTGATCAGATGTCAGGTTTCCCAAAGCTGGAGCAGGAGATGGCGAGGCTGAAGGTGTCTGAATTTCACCTAGCTTACAGGAAACCCATTACTGAGACAAGCACTCCATTGAGCAAGGGGGAAAAGCTACCTGTTCGGTGTTGTGAACTTTGTTCTCCTTGGAACTGTTTCTCACTATCAGGTTCCAGAGCAATGAAAGGAGAGAGGAAATACTCCTGGAGCCTATAGCACAGGTCCTGGAAAAGCCTGGCAAACTGTCTCTATTGTACAGAAAATGCATGTCTTTGGCAACCCCTACCAGCTATGCACATTTCTCTCCTTTCTATATATAATGCCCAGGAAAAATGAGAAGTCTGTAACACATATTCCTTTTTCCTGTGTCTTACTACTTGTCTTGTGATGTTGTACCATTCATGAGTTGACATTTTATTTCAGATCATTAAACCACAACTTTTAGATCATTCCACCGCAAAACGCATTTTCTTATAACTTGTTTGCAACATTCTCTTAGGCAGTGTGGTCTGGATAGGTTAAGCTTACCCGTTATGTGCTGATTTTTTTAATCTTGAAAATTTACTTTTCCTTATTTTGTAAACAAATACTAGGACACACCTTAAACAAAGTAGGTTTCTTTTTTTTCCCTTCTGCAATACTGGGATTTGAACCATAGTCTGGCACATGCTTTGTTGTTGTTGTTGTTAGGTGCTGTCAAGTCGGTATCTGACTCATAGCGACCCTCATAGGGTTTTCAATGGCTGCCTGTTAGGCAATTGCTTTACCACTGAGGTGCACCTAAAGCCTGCCTATCTATCTATCTATCTATCTATCTATCTATCTATCTATCTATCATCTATCTATCTATTATTTTGAGATAATGTCTCACTAAGTTGCACAGGCTCCCTCTGGCCTTGAACATGCAATCCTCCTGCCTCAGCTTCCCAAGTCCCTGGGATTATACATGTCTGCCACTGCACCCAGCAAGACAAACTATTTATTTGTTGCCTACATTAAAATAAGGCTGGGATTTAGCTCACTTAGTAGAGGTCCAGAGTTCAATTCCCAGCACTGCAAAAATGGGAGAAGGGCCTGGCAATCCACTTCCAAGGCAATCCTGAAACAGCCATTGAAAATCCTATGAGGGTAGCTATGAGTCGGATACCGACTCGACGGCACCTAACAACAACATTAAAATATTTCCATTCTTTTAGGATGCAGTTCCCTTCTGATATTATAGCCTTCCTAGCTAACATGATTGTGTTCATTAAGGATTCCCTAGAGATACTGTGTTAAGCTAAAGACATGGCTCTGAAAATGCAAGCAATATGATAGACCACTGGGGTTTGTTTACAAGAAAAGGTGCAACAGGCATTGTGGCAACTCATGAGGAAGATCACAAGTTTGAGGCCAGAAGCCACCTGTGTAATTTAGTGAGACGTTGTCTCTACACACAAAATGAAAAAGGAGTTCTGAGTGCAGGTTAATGGCAGAGCACTTGTCTAGCATGATGAGGCCCTGGACTCAACTACCAATACTAGAGAGAAAAGAAAAAAAAAGGAGAAAGGCATTTTGGTTGCTGTGGTTGTTAGGTGCCATCAAGTTGATGTCCAACTCATAGTGACATTACATACAACAGGTGAAACAGTATTGTCAGTGCTTCTTTGATATTCATAGGGTTTTCAATGGCTCATTGTTTTGGGAGTGGGATGCCGCATCCTTCTCCCAAGCCTATGGCACCTGATGTTCCCAGGTGGTCTCTCATCCAAGTACTAACCAGGCCCAACCCTGCTTAGCTTCTGAGATCTGATGCCATAGCGGTATGGCTGCAGGCAGGTATTTTGATAGCCTTTGCATAATATAACCTTTATGGCTTTCTTGTCAAGCGACAACTTATATATAAATGGATAAATGGATCATCTATTTTATTAAACTATAGTTTTTTGCTACTTTCTTGACCTATTGTATATTTTCTACAAAATATTATTCTCCTCTTTCTTGATTTGTTTATTCATTTGCCCGTTTTTCTTCCTTCAATCATTCTTTTCTACAACCTTTGAAAATTCAGTATAATTCTATCCAAAGACTATTTATTGTGTTTGGGACTTCTAGTGTCTGGCCATTTATTATTGCTTTGACTTATCTTGGGCAGAGGTTTAGCTCAGTTGGTAGAGTGCTGCTCTGCACTCTCTGAGGACCTGGGTTCAATCCCCAACACCACAAAAATGGGAGAAGGACCTGGCAATCCACTCCCAAGGCAATCCCAAAATAATCAGCCATTGAAAACCCCATCAGGGTTGCTATGAGTTGGCCCCGACTGGATGACACCTAACAACAACAACAACAAAAATGACTTATCTTGCAGGTCCTTCAGGGTAGAGGGATGCCAAACACAATTTGGAGTTTAAGTGTTTAAAAAAAGCTAAGCCAAATGGATGGGATTTCCCAGACCTGTGTGGCTTCCTCATGAGTGTAGACTACGCAAACTATTCGTTTAAGACAGGTAAAATGCAGATGCACAGTGAAGCCCATCTGTCCTCCAGGTCATGAGAGAGAATACAGAGAAGAATGAAATCAGCATTATTGGTGACTTCGACTGCCCAATGTCCCTCCAGACCCAGAACTCTGCCAATACTAGTAGCGGCAACATTGTTGTTATTGTTGTTGTTAGGTGCTGTAAGTCAGGTCTGACTCAAAGCAACCTTATGTACAACAGAACAAAACTTTTCCTGATACTGTGCCATGGCCAGCACAATGTCCATGCCTCTCTGCTATTCATGGGGTTTTCAATGGGTAATTTTTTCAGGATTGTTTTAGCAGTGGGCTGCCACATCCTTCTTCCATTTATTGCAGTGCTGGGGTTCTAATCCAGGGCCTCAGACAGCAGAGAAAGCACCAACTGAGTTAAACCCATGCTCCAGTGGCAGCATTACAAGGTAGATTAGTGATTAGGCAAATGGGATAACGCAACCTCCTACCTTGTGCTTCTCATATGTGATACAGTGTTTGGAATCTCAGCACCTATAGACAGAGCTCAGCTGGACTTAGATATTCACTCATAGGCAGATAACTTAGCAGAGAGAGGAACAGAGTGTATATCGCCCACCCCTTCAGAGAGACTTTGCTCAATTCAGCTTAACAAATGGAGTCTAGGAGCAGTGGAGTAGGCAAAATGAGAGCCTACTATTCAAAAGAGAAGATGATCTGGAAGAAATATAGTAAACCTGACTCATGCCTTGTGTGCTAGGCTTTCATCAATCAGATTAGACACTGCTATTCTCCTGGAGATAAGTAAGGAGGGGAAAAAGGTCGAAAGAGCTCCTTTCACAAGAGAATTATTAGAAGTAATAAATAAGTTTGGCAAGGTTGTAAAATATAAGACCAATACACAAAAACCAATTGTCTGTCTATAAACTGACAATGAAGATTCTGAAAATGAAATTAAGAAAATAACCCCAATTATAATACCATCAAAAATAATAAATTATTTTAGAATAAACTTAACAAAAGAAACACAAAACCTATACATTAGAAACCACAAAACATTATTGGAAAAAGTTAAAAAAGATCTAAATAAATTGTAAGATAACCACACTTTCATGGATTGGGACACTCAATGGTATTAAGATAAAAATATTTTCAAATTGATCTACAGATTCACTGCAACCCCTTTCAAAGTCCTAGCTGATTTTTTGCAGAAATTAACAAGCTGACTCTAAAATTCATATATAATTGCAAAGTCCCCCAAACAGCCAAAACAATCTTGCAATCTTGGAAAACACACACACACACACACACACACACATGCGTGTGCACACACACGCACACACACATATACATGTGCAAATTAATTTTGAACACACACTCTTCCCAATTTGAAAATTTACTGCAGTTACAGTAATCAAGACAATATGGCACTGGCACAAGAGTAAACACACAGATCAAAGAAAAGATGTGAACATCTGGAAACAATCCTTCACTTTATGGTCAACTGATTTTGACAAAGGTGAAAAGATAATTGAAGGGGGATAAAGAATCATATTTTCAACAAATGGCATTGGAACAACTGGATATTCACATGCAAAAGAATGAGATTGTACCCCTACCTCACACCATATATAAAAGTTAACTCCAAATCAATCAGACAACTAAATATAAAAGTTAAATCTAGAAAAATGTTAGAAGAAAACATAGGTAAAAATTTTTTGTGATTTTGGATTACGTAATGGTTTCTTAGTTATGACTAAAAAGAATAAGCAAACGTAAATAAACAAATTGAACTTTATCAAAATTGAAAACTTTTGTGCTTGAAATGACATCACCAAGAAAGTAAAACTATTTCTTCCCAAAGAATGGGAAGAAGTATTTGCAAATCATATTCAGTTGGCCCCCACACCCATGGATTTTGTATCCTGGATTCAACCAGTTTAGATTGTATACTATGTGGTTAGGTCTATGACGGTTGCATTGAACATGAGTAGGTTTTTTTCCTGTTCATTATTCCCTAAGCCATAAAGCATCACAACTATATACATAGCATTTACATTATGTTAGGTATTACAAGTAATCTAGAGATGATTTCATGTGCATAGGAGGATATGTACAGGTTACTATACCATTTTACATAATGGACTTGAGCATCTATGGATTCTGGTATCAGAGGGTGTCCTAGAACTGATCCTTTATAGATACCTAGAGATAGCTTTGTCTAGGAAGAGACTTTCATTCAGCATATATAAAGAATTCCCACAACTCAACAATGGGAGAAGGATGTGGCAATCTACTCCCTAGGTAATCCTGAAACAGTCAGCCATTGAAAACCCTGTAAGGGTCTCTATGAGTTGGACATGACTCGATGGCACCTAACAACAACAACACAACATGAAAAAGACAAAAGAAGCCCAATATAAAGCAAAGCATTTGAATAGACATTTCTCCGAAGAAGATATGCAAATGGCCAAACAGAACATGAAAAATGCTAAATGTCATTAGTTATAATATACATTTCTCATGGCATACAATTCCCATAGGTACACATCCATGAGAATTCGATAAGTATGCCCACACAAAAACTTGTACACAAATACTCATAGTGAAGTTATTCATAATATTCAAAAGGTAGATGTCAATTCACTGAAGACTGAACAAAATATTGTACAATATTTATACAAATGGAATATTTTTGAGCCATAAAGTGAAGCAAGGACAGCTATCCATTAATATCTTTGGGGGCCTAGTTCCAGGATTACCCTGTATATCAAAACCCATGGAAGTCCCTTATAAAAAATGATTTAGTATTTGCATATAACCTATGTACATCCTCTAGGACACTTTAAATCATCTCCAGATCACTTATAATACCTAATACAATGAAAATGCTATGTAAAAAGTTGTTTTACTATGTTGTTTAAGGAATAATGGCAAGGAAAAAAGTCTGTTCATGTTCACTCCCAGAGATAACCACCATACATGAAAACACATAGTACCTGTCAGAAACAATGTAACTTTTTTTCTTGAATATTTATTATCTGTAGTTGGTTGGATCCACGGATAGGGAATGTGTGAATGCAGAACAGGGAGGGCCAGCTGCACCAATACATACTATAATAAGGATGATCTTGAACCTACAATATGGTGAAATTTATGATATGTGAATAATATTTCAATTAAAGCTGTTTCAAAAAAGAGTATATCAGACTTACTAACCAAAAGTTTGCACATTATATTTTTGAAGGATTTTTTTAAAACAAAGATTACCAGGCAATATAAAACAAAGAAATGTTGACTACATATTTTCTTCTGTATAGGATGTAACAAAATGCCATATGATATTTCTAGTATTGCAATACAAGGAAGAAAATAAATGACAAAAGTGATCAAATAGAGAAAAGAAATAGAATGTTTGTTAAAAGAATATTCTGGTTACTTTCAGATAACTTTACAAGGCTGTTTTGGTAAGTCACCTCGAGGGACTGTCTAATGACATGACTTACTGTGAGATCATTTTAGTTCTTTAGCAACCAATTCACTAAATGGATTAGCAAAATATACTTAATATTGTTCTATGTAGAACCCCTCTGTTGTGAGGTATTAATGCAGGAAAGCTTTTAACTGTTAAAAAAATCTCTTCAGATAAAAGGAGGTCTTTATTAAACAGAAAGATAGCAATTATGATAATAGCATAATCCATCCTCATTGAAGCATACCAAAAATACAGAAAAATACCAAATGTGTAAAGTACATAATCTGATTGAGTCCTACTGGAAGACCTATAGCTTGTGTTTAGACTGAGACAGAGAAATAGAATGATAAAGGGGGCAGACCAGAAAAATGTTCTTAAAATTATTAGGACCTTGAATATTACAATGTTAGAAAATATATTCATTGTTGAATATATTATACTCAATTAGAAAATATATTTGAAAAAATATAAAAATGATGCAAAATCTTCCAGACAATAGCACCTTAATTCAAAAAAGATCCCAACATTTTAAAAAATAAACAGCACTTCATGAGAAAGAGTTCTGCTCTCTTTTTCTTCTATTCTCTACCAGATACCAAGTCCAATGTGAAATACTAGATAATTGGAAAAGTAGTAGAAATGTGTTGCTATAAGAGTTAACATGTATTTTATCTGTTACTTAAATATATATCAATGCCAATAGTTTGGAGCGAGGAGGCATTTGATTTTATATAAATTAAACTATACAGATGAAGAAAAATGTGATTCTTCTCTTTCCTTCTAGTCCATCCCTCCCTCACTCCTCTGCTAGGCAGCATGTCCCATTCCTTCCTTGTTTATTAGAAAGGTAACTACTATTCCTATACTGTTCATTGTTTTTGTCTGAAGGATTCAAAACTTTTTAGAGGACTGCTTAGTCTTTAGAAAATCAGCAGAATGGATACCTGGCCACAGGTACGTAAAGTGGCAAATTGTTGTTGTTGTTGTTGTTAGGTGCCGTCGAGTTGGTATCCGACTCATAGCGACCCTCTGTACAATAGGGGAAACATTTGTCAGTACTTCTCTGCTGTTCATAGGGTTTTCAATGGCAGATTGATTTTTGGGAGGGGGTTGCCAGGTCCTTCTCCCAAGCCTACAGCTTCTGGTGTTCCCAGGCGGTCTCCCATCCAGGTACTAACCAGGTCCGACCCTGCTTAGCTTCCGAGATCTGACGGGATTGGCAAATTGTTGTTGTTGTTACGTGCCGTCGAGTTGGTATCTGACTCATAGCGACCCTCATAGGGTTTTCAATGGCTGAGTGCTTCGGGATTGCCTTGGGAGTGGATTGCCAGGCCCTTCTCCCATTTTTGTGGTGCTGGGAATTGAACTCGGGTCCTCTATTATTCTAAGGGAAGAATAAATAGGATACCATTATCTTTGAAACTGTCTAGCACTCACATGCTATTGATTAGTAAAATTAGGAGTGCTGACCTACCCACTACATTTATTGTTTTTGTTTTTCCTCTCTAATTCTAGGAATCAGCATTGTGCTTGGCACAAGTGACATTTGTTGAATGAATGTAGCAGGGCATATGGCTGTGTTTATAAGGCCATTCATTCACACAAGGAGATATAACTATTCTGTCAATGTATCAGAAACATAAATGGTATTTCTGAGAAATACACAAATATCTAAGAAGATAGGATTAAAACTAAGATCTCTTGAAATAATTCATATGTACTTTCTTTTACACTTTCCTGCAGTTGTGGGGAGCTAAACCCAGGGCCTCACACATAGACTTTGCAAGCACTGTATCAATGAGCTGCACCACCAATTCCTTTTTCATTTTTTCTTTTGAGGCAGGGTCTTGCTAAGCTATGCAGGTTGCCTCTGGCCTTGAACTTGTGATCCTCCTGCCTTCACCTCCGCCTCCTAAATCACTGGGATTACAGGTGTGTGCTACCACGCCCGGCCACACATACACTTTTTTTCAGGGTATGTAGACTCTGAGTTGATAATCTTGTAAGTTTCTGGAGATATTAGATTTATATGACCCCAAGTTGACTTTAATATAAAAATACAGAGGCAATGAAAGTTTAATATTTGAGTAAGTACTGGAATAATATTTACCATTGTTTATTCACAGATACAAGTGCTATGGGGAGAATTATGAGATTTCTATTTATATTTTAATGCACAAATAAAATGCATATAATAATCAAAGAAGGGCTTTTATAACAAAGTCTTCCTATCCTGTGTGTGGTGTGAGCATGCACCTGTGTGTGTGTGTGTACAAGTGTGTTTCCTCATTCTGTCCTATTACCTTTTAACTTCACTCAGGGGCTGTAACAAGTAATAGACGAGTGGTTAACCACATGAAATAGCAGAGTTGCTTATTACAGCTATGAAATGTTTTGTCTGTGATTTGAGTTAAAAGCATGATGACTATTACAGACACAGAGGAAAAAGGCAATTCAAATTCAACCATAATGAAGAGTAAACACCCTTCAGCTTTGCTGGAACTCTGAAAATACCTCCAACCTGCTTTTGTGAGGAGAAAGATGGTTTTTTATTACAGTTCATTATTAAACTCACCTCAAATATCTCTAATTATTAAATTTACTATCACTTTGATCCCAACTTCTAGAAGCTTCTCTGGTCTTTTGAGTCAAATTTTGCTTATAATATTTGATGCTGAGAACTTGTAGCACTAACCAAATAGACTGATTCTACTAGAGACTCTCCACGTGTTACAACCAAATAATTTAGGCAGAAGGAAAAAGGCAACTACACAAGGATCCAGAAAAGTAGTCAACTTCAGGTAGGTAATGAAGAAAGTAAAAATCTGAAGAATGAACAGTGGCACTGAGTTTCCAAGTCTATCCAGGATACGACTGGTGTGCTGAGTTGAGTGTGGGAATGGGCAGCAAGAACTCTGAGAGACACCCCTAATTCTGGCCATAGGTGAAAAAAGAGGTTGGGGCCTGCCTGAACATTGGAAGTTTCAAGGGAAATATCTGCTTTCTTTTTCTTTCTTCTTTTTTTCCTCTTCACCATGTCCTTCGCTGAGAACAGTCCCAGCCATGAAAGCTGCACTGATGTAGTGGGGATGGAAGTGAGGGCATGCATGTGTCAAACCTCAAGACAGAAACCTGCTGCCTGGACAGAGGAATCAGAAAAAGAGGTCCTTGAGGTCTCAAGAATGTGTGGGGAGTGCAATCCTGGAAGCTTCCTCCTCCCTAGTTTCTTTCTTTCTTTTTTTTTTTTTTTTTTGCTTCACCTCCAAGGTTGATGTAGTAACTCAGAAATGTGCAAGAGTTTAAGAACTGAAACACATGGTCAGGAGAAGCAGGAACAGGAGACCCTCTGGGACTAGATTGTGTGGCAAAATCCTGGAAACAATTAGAGAAGGGTATCCCCTAACACTATATCATAAACTGAAACAAGTCCCAGGCACAACCCAATCCACGTATACATGGAATGGGCCCAAAGAATGCAAAAATAGATAATAGCAAAGGAGAATAAAATTTAAGCCAAATCTATACAGAAAAATTAATTAAAACAAAAGCTTTCTTTGGTAAAAAAAATCAATAAAACTGGAAAACATCTTACCAGAGTGACCAAGAAAAAGATAAAGGAGCGCAAATTACCACTATTGACAATAAATACAGGGTATCACTACAGACCCTACAAACCTGAAATTTGATAAAAATGGATCAAATTTTTTAAAGATACAAATTACCAAAACATGCTTGAGAAGAATATATGACCTGAATATTCTATATGTACACTAAAAATTAAATTCATGTTAAAAATTATCCCAAAGAAACACCAAACCCAGATGATTTCCCTGGTGAACTTTCATAAGAATTTAAAAAGGAAACAGTAATAATTCTACACAGAATCTTCTAGGAAACAGAAGAAAAAGTAATATTGTCCAAAGTCCTCTCATGAAGCCAGTATTACTCCCATAGAAAACTAGAAACAGATATTATAAGAAAGTTATAGGCCATTTTCCCCTATGAAACTAGTGTATAAAATGTAAAAAGAATAATAAATCACAATAAAGTACGATTTATCCTAGGGAGGAAAGGCTGACTCAAAATTTTAAAAATCAAGTAAAAACACTGATGAAAGAAAATCAAGAGGACATACAAAACAATAGCAATATATCTCATGTTGACAGACTCAAAGAATTGATATTGTTAAAAAGACCATTTGTTGTTGTTAGGTGCCATTGAGTCCTGTCCAACTCTTAGCAACTTTATATACAACAGAAGAAACACTATTGTCAGTGCTTCTCTGCTATTCATAGGGTTTTCAATGTCTGATTGTCTTTAGGAGTGGGTTGCCAGCACTGGAGAGGATTGTAAATCAGCTACCACATCCAGGAGAGTTAAGATAACCCTATAAAGGAAAACAAAGAACTGGTTAGCTGAAATGAGTGCAACCCAAGAAAGGACCAAAGCAAACATGATCCATAAATCAGTAATAGGTAATGATTTGGTATATAACAATAAATGCTACTCAATAATCACTATTAATGTAAATGGTCTTAACTTGCCAATTAAGAGGCAGAGGTTGGCTAATTGGATGGAAAAACACAAACCATCAATATGTGGTATTCAAGAAACTCTAACTTACTAACTCTAACTTACAAAGACTGGAATAAACTGAGAGTTAAGGGCTGGAAAAATGTATACCTAGCAGGGGGGTAACAAAAGCAAGCAGGTGTTGCAAATCTAACTTCAGATAGATACAATTTCATTCCAAAACTAATTAGAAGAGACAAAGGAGGACATTACATTTTAATATAAGGAACAATCGATCAAGAATCAATAATGCTCCTTAATATTTATGCCCCAAACATAGGGGCACCTAGCTTTATAAGACAAACCTTATGGAATATAAAGAACTTTATTGGACCAGAATCAATAATCATGGGAGACTTCAATACCCCACTTTTATCAAGAGAAAGGTCATCAAAACAAAAAATCAACAGAGAAACGTCAAATCTAATCTCCACCCTAAACCAGTTGGATCTCACAGATATATACAGAATATTTCATTCACATGATGAGGAATACACATTCTTTTCAGTTCGACATGGAACGTTTTCTAAGATGGATCATATGCTAGTCCATAAGAACTCCCTCAACAAATACAAAAAAGTAGAAATTATCCCCTGTTCCTTATCAGATCATAATGGGATAAAATTGGAGCTCAAGAGCAAGGATAATTCCAGAAACTTTACAAACTCATGGAGACTGAATAATACACTGCTGAATGACCCATGGATTGTTGATGAAATCAAATTGGAATTTAAAAAATTCCTACAATCAAATGATGATGAAAACACATCATACCAAAACATATGGGATACAGCAAAGGCAGTTTTAAGAGGGAAGTTTATACATTAAGTGCCTTCATCAATAAAATAAAGAAGAGCCAAATAAATGACCTAATGATGCATCTTAAGACACTAGAAAACCAACAAAAAAAATCAAGCCTAAAAGGAACACCCAAAAGGAAATTACAAAAATAAAGGGAGAAATACCTCAATTAGAGTCCAAAGAGACAATTCAAAAAATTAATAAGACTAAGAGCTGGTTCTTTGAAAAAGTTAATAAAATAGACATCCATCTGGCTAACCTCATCAAAAAGAAAAAGGAAAAATCCAACATAGTATGGATTATGATAGACAACGGGTCCATAACCACCGACTTCAACAAAATACAGAAAATTGTCAAGGATTACTATGACAGACTGTATTCCCAAAAATATGAAAATGCAGAAGAAATGGACAAATTTATTAACACATATGACCTACCAAAGCTAACCCCAGGAGACATAACTGTCTTAAACAAGCCCATTACATATACAGAAATAGAAAAGGTAATTAAAAGTCTCCCAACAAAGAAGAGCCCAGGTCCTGATGGATTCATAGCAGAATTTTACCAAACTTTTAAAGAAGATATAATACCTGTCTTCCTCAAATTATTCCAAAAAATGGAAAAGGAGGGAACACTCCCAAATTCATTCTATGAAGCTACCATCACCCTGATACCTAAACCAGGAAAAGATTCATCGAAGACAGAGAATTATAGACCCATCTCCCTTATGAATCTAGATGCAAAACTATTTAATAAAATTCTGGCAAACAGAATCCAGCAGCATATAAAAAAGATTATCCACCATGACCAAGTTGGATTTATACCACAGATGCAAGGCTGGTTTAACATACAGAAATCAATTAATGTAATCCAGCATATCAAGAAACTGGCAAACAAAAACCACATGATCATCTCAATTGATGGTGAAAAGGTCTTCGACAAAGTGCAATACCTTTTCATGATAAAAATGCTGGAGAAGATAGGTATAACAGGCAAATACCTTAATTTCATAAAAGCCATTTATGACAGACCTACAGCCAACATTATATTAAATGGAGAAAAACTGAAACCATTTCCTCTTAGATCTGGAACAAGACAAGGATGCCCTCTCTCTCCTATTCTATTGAACATAGTAATTGAAGTCCTGGCCAGGGCAGTCAGACAAGAGAAGGAAATCAAAGGGATACAGATCGGCAAAGAAGAGGTCAAATTATCCTTATTTGCATTGTATAAGATATGATCTTATACCTGAAAGACCCCAAAATCTCAACCAGAAAACTTCTGGATCTAATTAACTCCTTCAGCAAAGTCGCAGGCTACAAAATTAACACACAAAAATCAATAGCTTTTCTTTACACCAATTCCAAACAGGAAGAGAAGGAAATTTCAGGAAAAATACCATTCATGATAGCCCACCAGAAAATTAAATACCTTGGAATCAATCTAACCAAACACCCTTCAGATCTTTACAAGGAAAATTTCAAAACATTAAAGAAAGAAATAGCAGAGGACACTGAAAAATGGAAAGACCTCCCCTGTTCCTGGATAGGGAGAATTAATATAGTAAAAACAGCTATCCTACCAAAATCAATCTATAGATTTAATGCAATACCCATTAAAATTCTACTGACTGACTTTACAGAAATAGAAAAAATGATCCAAAAATTCATATGGAACCACAAAAGACCATGTATAGCCAAACACTTTTAAGCTGCAAATCTAATGCAGGTGGAATCACAATCCGTGGCTTCAAGCTATACTACAGGGCAGTGGTTGCAAAAACAGCTTGGTCCTGGCACAAAAATAGGCCCGAAGACATTTGGAACATAATAGAAGATCCAGATATACCTCAAGACACCTATAGCCACCTGATTTTTGACAAAAGGAGCAAAGCAAGTAAACTGGAAAAAGGACAGCCTTTTCAACAAATGGTGTTGGGAAACATGGTCATCCGCATGCAGAAAAATGAAAGCTGACCCGCCTCTCTCAATATACATGAGAGTTAACTCAAAATGGATAAAAGATCTCAACATAAAACCAGAAACTTTAAAACTTATAGAAGGCAAGATAGGCAATACACTCCATCTTATAGGCGTAGGAAAGTATTTCCTTAATAGGACTCCAATTGCTCAAGAAATTGCAACAAGAATAGATAAATGGGATTACATGAAATTAAAAAGCTTCTGCACCGCAAAAGAAACAATTAACAGAGTCAAGGAAACCCCCACGGAATTGGAAAAAAACTTCACATTTTATACATCAGATAAAGATCTAATTACTAGAATTTATAAAGAACTAAAGAAAAAAACTCCCAAAAAAACCCAAATAACCCAATACACAAATGGGCAAAGGAACTGAGTAGACAGTTCTCAAATGAAGAGATCCGTAAAGCCATGAAACACATGAAAAAATGTTCAGTATCCCTAGACATTGGGGAAATGCAAATTAAAACAACTCTGAGATTTCACCTTACACCAGTAAGAATGGCCAAGATCAATAAAACAAATAACAACAAATGCTGGTGAGGTTGCGGCGAAAAAGGAACACTCTTACATAGTTGGTGGAGCTGTAAATTGGTCCAGCCACTGTGGAAATCGATATGGAGATATCTTAAAAAACTGAAAATAGATCTACCATATGACCCAGCTATAACACTACTGGGAAATTACCCAAAGGAAGATGGGTCATACCACCGAGACACCTGCATCTCCATGTTCAATGCAGCACTTTTCACAATAGCAAGGATATGGAATCAATCAAAGTGTCCTTCAACAGAAGAATGGATTTAAAAAACTATGGTACATATACACAATGGAATACTCCTCAGCAATCAAGAAAAATGAAATAAGGTCATTTGCAGCAAAATGGATGGAATTAGAGAAAATTATTTTAAGTGAACAAACACAAGCTCAGAAAGAGAAACACCACATGTTCTCACTCATATGTGGGAGCTGAATCAAAATTATAAGAAGGAAAAATCCTATTCAAAGGTTGTATCAAAATAAAATGAAAAAAAAAAGCTAAGAATTGTGCCAATATAAATGGTTTTGAAAATGCATGCAATTTTTCTGACAAGATAAAAACAAAGTTCACTACAGGAAAAGTTTCTATCTTAAACAGAACTGGAACCCAAGGACATATAGAAAAATATTACCAAGTACATGACAGAGAAGACTTAGATGGGGGGTAGGGGGGAAGCATACAAAAGGGTAAGGGGGCACCTATATGAATAATGTACACCAAAATGCATATATGGAAATGCCACAATGAAAAGCATGTCAGAATGAATCCCATTAAGGTGTACATTAAAAATTTCCAAAAAAAAAAAAAAAAGAAAAAAGAAAAAGGAGTGGGTTACCTGGTCCTTCTCCCAAACCTATAGTACCTGGTGTTCCCAGGAGGTCTCCCATCCAAGCACTAACCAGGCCCGATCATGCTTAACTTCTGAGATCTGATGGGAACAGACACCACGGTAGTTCGGTGTAGGCAGAAAGATCATACATAGTATACCAAATTATCTGCACTTTAATGTAATCCCTATCAAGATAGTAATCCCTTTTAAAACATTCTTAATGTGAACAAAAATCCTAAAATTCATATGAAACCACAGAAGACCCAGTAGAGCCAAACCAATTCCAAGGAAAATTAACAACAATAAAATCAAACAAAACAAAAACAAACCTAGAAACATCACAGTAATTGACTTCAAAATATACTATACTATGCTATAGTAACCAAACTGTCATAAAAATTGACACATAGAACATTGGAATAGACCAGAGAAACCAGAAATCAATGCATATATAGGCAGTCACTTGATTTTTCTCTCTTTCTTTCTTTCTTTTTTTTTTTTTACAAAGGTACCAAGAACATATTTTGGAGAAAAGAGACTCTGTTCAATAATTGATACTGGCAAAATGATATTCCTGCACAGAAAAATGAAACCAGACCCCTACTTTGAACTATTTATAATAATCCTCTAAAAATTAAAGATCTAGCTGTATGGCTGGAAACTATGAAATCACTACCAAAAAACCTATGGGAAATATTTTTAAACATTGGAGCAGACAAAAATTTTTTGGATAGTATCCCAAAAAACATGGACAACAAAAGTAAAAATTTATCAAACTAAGAAGCTTCTAAATAGCAAAGGAAACAATCAACAGAGTAGAGACAATCAGGAGAAGGGACAGACTATGTGCAATATATTTATCTGACATGGGGTTAATATCCAGAATATATAAGGAACTTAAACAACTCAGTAACAAAAAACCTAAAAAATCAGTTTAAAAAATGGGCAAATGATCTGAATACATTTCTCAGAAGAAGATGTATAAATGGCCAAGGATTTGAAAAATTCTAAATTCACTAATGTTCAGAGAAATGCAAATCATACCACAATGAGATGGCATCTTATCCAAGTTAGAATGTCTATAATGTTGTTAGGTGCCATCAAGTTGTGTCTGACTCATAGCAACCTTCACAGGGTTTTCAATGGGTGATTGTTTCAGGATTACCTCAGGAGTGGATTGCCACGTCCTTTGCCCATTTTTGTGGTGCTGGGAATCAAACTCAGGACCTCAGAGACTGCAGGGTGGCACTCTACCAACAGAGCTAAATCCCAGCCCCAGAATGGCTATGATAAACAAGATTTAAAAACATAACAAATGCTGACAAAGTTTTAGAAAAAGGAGAACTCTTAAACACTGTTGGCAAAAATGTAAATTAGTGGAACCATTATAGAAATTCCTCTAAAAACTAAAGGTGGAAGTAAGGTATGACCCAGCAATCTTATTGCTGGGCTTACAGTCAAAGAAAATGAAATTACTTCATGAAAGAGATATCTTGCACTCCAATGTTTAGTTCAGCACTATTCAAAATAGTCAAGATATGGAATTAACCAAGGTCTCTATCAAAAGATGAATGGATAGTGCATTATATCCATAATGGAATATTCTCCATTCATAAAAAAGGGTGAAATTTTTTCATTTGTATGAAAATAGACAGAAGTAGAGAATCATATTAAGTAAAATAAGCCAGGCACAGAAAGACAAATACCACATATACTCATTTGTAGAAATGAAATAATTGTTCTTATAGAAGAAGATATTAGAATAGGTATCACCAGAGACTAGATGGGTAGAGGGAGAAGGGAGGGAATGAGATTAAATATAGGTGCCAGAGCACAATTACATGGGTGGGATTTACTCTTGTGTTTACAGCCTAGTAGAGTAATTTTAGTCTACAACACTCTATGATATATTTCAAATAACTAGAAGAGTCTAAAGGTTCCCAACATAGAAAATGATTCATGTTTGAAGAGATGTTGTTGTTTGTTGTTGTTAGGTATCCGACTCATAGCGACCCTCTGTACAACAGGGGAAACACTATTTTCAGTGCTTCTCTGCTGTTCATAGGGTATTCAATGGCAGATTGATTTTTGGGAGGGGGTTGCCAGGTCGTTCTCCCAAGTCTACAGCTTCTGATGTTCCCAGGTGGTCTCCCATCCAGGTACTAACCAGGCCTGACCCTGCTTAGCTTCTGAGATCTGACAGGATCGGATGCCACAGGGCTACCGCTGCAGGCGTTTGAAGAGATGGAAATGCTAATTACTTGATTACTTGACTTGATCATTACACATTGTATATATGTACTATTAAGAACAGGACAAATATGCCTTTTCTTAGTACTCTTATTCAACTTTATTCTGAAATCCCTTGCCATGAAATAAAACAATTAAGAGAAATAAAAGGAACATGGCCCAGAAGGGAAGAAATAAAACCATTATAATTCATATGGGAGATGATTGTGTACATGGAAAATCCCAAAGAATTTATAAACACTCATACTCCCCTCTAGGAAATGAGGTCGATATACAAAAAAGCCAATTGAATTCCCATGTAGCAGCATAGGAGATCAAAGGGATAATTGGAAATAAAAAATTTTAAAAGTATCATCTACAACAGCATGGATGAGTACTTAGAAATCTAAGATATATGAGTAGGATGTATATGCTAAAAATGACAAAACATTAGTCAAAGAAACAAATGCAAACTTAAATAAATGTAGAGCTAGAGCTAGACTATATTTATGGATTAAAATTCTCTATATTGTTAGGACACCAAATGGACCTATAGATGCAATGGAATCCCATTGAGAATCAGCCAGCTAATAAGCTGAGTCTGGACTCACGTGGAAAGGCAGAAAAACTGAAGCTGCCAAACAATTCCGAAGAAAGACAAAATTGAACTAATCATACTAACTTCAAAACTTTTGACAAATGAGAGCACTAAACATAGTTTAGTATTAGTTAAAAAAAAAAAAAAGCACATAGATCAATGGAATAGAATAGAGAGTCTAGAAATAGAGCCACACAGCATGGCCCATTAATTTTTTACAAAGGAGAATTGATAGTTTTTTCAACAAATGTTCTTTGGAAAATTTTACATATATAAGTTGAAAAAAAATTCTCAGTATTTCAAAGGCGTAAATATAAAACATAAAATGATATTACTTTTAGCAGAAACTCTTTTTTGATGTTTGTTGGGCAATGAGGTCTTAGATGTGACACTCAAAGAAAGAAATTGGTAAATTGGACTCTATCAAAATTAGGGACTTGTGCTATGTGGAAGACACTATTAAAAATGAAAAGATCAACATATGTTGCCCTTACAGCAAAATCAGGATGTATATACGTAGATGATGTTGCTGTTGTTGTTAGGTACTGCCAAGTCGGAGTCCAACTCATAGCGACCCTCATAGGGTTTTCAATGGCTGATTGCTTCGGAATTGCTTCAGGAGTGGATCGCCATGTCCTTCTCCCATTTTTGTAGTGCTAGGGATTGAACCTGGGTCCTCAGAGAGTATAGAGCAGTGCTCTACCAATTGAGCTAAACCATAGCCCACATACATAGATAGGTATACTCAAAAAACCACACGCAAATAGAAAGGAAACCGTTGGTGGCGAGGGAGGACATAGGGGAAGGGGTTCATGAAACTGTAAATGTGGATGTGAACATGAGCAATGTACAATGAAATGCATGTATGGAGACACAATAATGGCATCCATTAGGTTGTACATTGAAAACTGCCAATAAAAAAAGAAAAAATTGAAAAGACCAGCCACAATCTGGAAGGAAGGAAATACAGGCAAACTCCATCTCCAAAACGTCACAAAAATAGGTAATATAAAGAATTAACAGACCCTTGCAGCCGGGCGCAGTGGTGCACGCCTGTAATCCCAGCAGTTTGGGAGGCAGGAGCAGGAGGACTGCCAAGTTCGAGACCAGAGGCAGTCTGCGTAACTTAGTGAGACCCTGTCTCAAAAAGTAAAAATGGGCCGGGGGTGCAGCTCAGTGGTCCAGCACTTGCAAAGCATACAAGGCATGAGGCCCTGGGTTCAACCCCCAGTACCACACACACACACACACACACACACACACACACATTAAAAAAAAAAAAAAGAACAGATCCTTCAGAGAAGGTATACGGAAGGCAAGTAAAAATGTGGTATCACACTCAGCTTTATCAGTCATTCATGAAATGCACATCTAAACCGAAATAAGCCAGGTGCCCTCCTGTTATCCCAGCAACTTGGGAGGCAGAGGCAGGAGGATCATGAGTTTGAGGCTAGAAGCAGCCTGTGCAAGTTAGCAAGACTCTGATTCAAAATAAAAAATAAAAAGGGGCTGGGGGTGCAGCCCACTGGTTGAGCACTTGCAAAAGATGTGTGAGGCCCTGGGTTCAACCATGGTGTACTGCAAGAACAAACAGATACACAAAAGGCAACACCAAAAATTGGAGTGAGATATTATATGCCATAATGGCTAACATTAAAAATAAAAGATATTGCTAGGTTCTGGAAAGATGCAGATGAACTGGGACTCTCATGCATTCGTAGTCATTGAAACAGTTTACCTTCTCAAAGGGACAACATGGATTGTTTCAGAGAACAGACTACTTCCTAAGAAAGAGTATTGGTTGGCTGTGATAATGACAGCCAAAGGTCTGACAGACTCCTGGGTTTGATGCAGAAGGCTGGAGGAGACCTAGTATCCTAAAAGACCATGGCTTGGTCTTGCTTCTTCATAGGAAGGGCCAGAGGGATTTTGTAAGTCAAAAAGGCTAACTTTAAAAAAAGGTTCAATGTCTTCTATTTCTGAGAAAAGCAGGCATTGCTTTGCTGGCCTGCATCCTGATCAATAGTCCTTTAGTTAAGCTTTCCAGAAGTGCTGAGTTTTTAATTCTAAATGTCTTTTTGGAGTATCCCTTAATATGTTAACAGCAAAGTGTAAATTCATCCTTAGTTATTGGGTGTGACATTTGTTTGCTTGTTTGTTTGAAGGATGTGATATTGCCAGTAAAACAAAGCACATTCTTTATTGTGTTAAGACTTTCTTATCTTCATAAGAATTTCTGGCTAGCGGGATTTTGTTGTTAGGTGTTGTCTAGTTGGGTCTGACTCATAGCAACCCTCACAGGGTTTTTAATAGCTGATTGCTTTGGGAGTGGATTGCTGCATCTTTCTCCCATTTTTGTACCCCTGGGGATTGAACTGGGGTCCCTGGAGAGTACAGCACGGCACTCTACCACCTTACATAAAACTCAGCCCAGAAGGATTTTAGCATCATCATAATTCTTATTCAGTATATTCACTATTGCTTTTTCTTTGTTATGACCCCCCAAAAGCACATGTTGTATACTTAATCCTCAATGTTTTGGCGGGCAGGACACAGTGAGAAGTTACTAGGCCAGGAGCTGAGAGTGAATGGATTAACATTGTTATCCCAGGCCTGGAATCCTGATAGATAGCAGGAGTTTGGTCCTCCTGATTCTTTCTCACTCTCTTTGCCATTCAGCTTTCCACCATGCATGATAAGAGAGTGTCCTGGCCAGTGCTGGTCTCTTGATCTTGGACTTCCAAGTTTTCACAACTGTGGGAAAATAAATTTCTTTTCTTTATAATTTACCCAGTCTGTGATCTTTTGTTATAGCAAAACAAAACACACTGACAATTATCTATTGTAACAAAATAGAAAATAAAATAGCGAATCTTACAGAAGAACAACTACATCTGTGTTGTGCAATGTAGTAACTCTGCGTGGCTATTTCAACATAAAAATAAATTAAAAATTCAGTTTATCAGTCACAGCCACATTTTATGTCCCATGTGGCTACTGGCTAGCGGCTGGGGTTTAGCTCAGTTTGTAGAGTACTGCTCTGAGGCCCTGGTTGATCCCCAGCACTGTAAAAATGGAAGAAGAACTTGGCAACCCACTCCCAAAACAAGCCCAAGGTAATCAGCCATTGGAAACCCTATGTTTTACACCGGGTCGCTATGAGTTGGATCTGACTCGACAGCACCTAACAATAGTGGCTACTGGCTAGCATTTTGGGCAGCAGTGTAACAGCACAGAGATAAGACCTGAGGGCCCCAGAGTCTGGAAGACTGTGCTTTCCATTCAGGATATAAACTTTGGTTTCTTGTAAGCTGACAAAAGAGTATTTCTTATATGGGAATATTAAAAGAGATAGTAAAGGTACAATGTCCATGAGTGAGCTCAACACATCATAAATACTAAATGCATATTAGCCATAATGATATATATATATATATTTTTTAATGGTATTGGGGTTTGAACTCAGGGCCTTGTGCTTGCATGATTTGCAAATGCCGGACCACTGAGCTGCACCCTCAGCCCATTTTTTTTACATTTTGAGACAGGGTCTCGCTAAGTTACACAGACTGCCTCTGGTCTCAAATTTGTGATCCTCCTGCCTCTGCCTCCCCAGCCACAGGGATTTATAGGCGTACGCCACCAGGCCCAGCATAATAATAATTCTTGTTAGAAACTGACCACTAATACACACACACACACACACACACACACACACACACACACACACACACACATATAATGTAGTGGCTGCCTCAGCTAAATTTTCTTTAGAACAGTTAGCTATAAGGTGAAGAACAATCTATGCTGATGAACAGGACATTATATTTGTTTCCTCACGTTGGTCTATCACTCTGATTTGGGAATCAGTGGAAGAATAGAAGAGGGTCTCATTTTTATTTATAATTCCATACAACAGGGAAGGACAGCTTGACCATGAACTCACTGCATCTTTAAGGGGAAAAAGCCACAATCTTGCTATCCTTAACAATTATAACATCACACTTCTTCAAAAAAGTATTAGGAAATAAAACTACTTGGAATGGAAGAAAGAATAGTGGAAGGCAGACAGGAGAGAGAAGGGGGTCTTATGAATACAAGGCGTTCCTAGGCTAAAACTTCAGGGTAAGCATACTCCATTAGTTATTTTTAGTTCTTCGGTGTCACTAGCACCATCCTTCATAATATATTTTCTCAAGATCCTTCCCCACTCCAGAAATATGTTTTACAACACAAGTCTTTGATGATCTCAAAAGCCATCATAGACTTCATTACAGAGTATGCCGAAGGAGAGGATGAGCTTCAGAGGGGTGACCCGTCTCACCCAGCTCATCCATTATGGCTCTTGTCACAACTGTTTACTTTTTCACACTGTGCTGGAGCCATTAAGAAGGAACTGGTAGGTAGGATTGGCTACATGCTGTTCTCCTCTTGACCTGTGAGGGAATTAATCTTGAATGCTCCATTTAATGCTTTCTGACCACAGCTGTTGGGGGGAGGGTGGACTGTTGAATTAAAAAAGAAAAGAAAAAAAAAAAAGAGAGAGAGAGAGAGAAAGAAAAAAAAAGAAAAAGAAATGATAACAATTAAGCATGAAACTTAATTTCACTGACACAAACCCTCAACACTTTTTCCCTATTTTGATAGGGCAATAATGGGAGAAGGTATACATTTTTACCATGACACCATAGAGCTAGTGATTACTGGAGAAGCATGCTAACCTATACAGTATGGGGGACCATCAGTGAAAGGTACTATTTTGTAAACAATCATTACAAATTATGGCAGCTTATGGAGAAAAATATTTTTTTTACCATCGATTTGAGAAAGGACCTGGAAGATTTTGGGATTTATCAAATTCAATTTAGGTATCCTTGTATTTTTGTATACCTTCCAGATGTCACATGGAATTCATACAGTAAGAGGTGATGAAATAAAAATACATATATTCTTTCTTGCATGCAATAGAAATTAGCAAGAGGAATATAATATAGGGTAGAAAATATTATCTACAAATTAAATTAGGAAATAACTATAATCACAAATCATGGACCATAAAGATAGTTAGCCCAACAGAGTGACACTTGCTCTACACTGAGGTACACACTCACATACATACCCCCCCCAATAAATCTTTGCAAACTTCTGCAGCCCGATATAGATCTTTCCCATTCTGAATAAGTAGATCCAAAGGGTCCCACATAATGGCGATTCCATCAAAGAATGAAGCTTAGTTGGTATACAAGACAACAGAAGCAAGAAGCATCTTGGCAGAGCTCTGGCTCCTTGCAACCTGTTGACATGTACTGGAGAGGAAGCGAACAGAGAAGAAACAAAAGAGAAAAAGGAAGAAACAAGGTACAAACAGGTGAGGAAATCCCATTAGGCATCCACACAAATGCTGCCCCAGGGATCAGCAGTCCAGACGAGAATCGTTCCCCTAGACCAGAAGGTACACTAGCAGACTGCCCTGTTATTCTCAGTTTGCTCTCCACTCATGTGCTTCTGCTCATACTAGGGGTGAGGAGGCCAAAAGACCCCCATGGACACAGGCCCAACATGGCGCCTACACATGGCTACCATGACACTTCCTGTCTCCTACCACAAAATGTCCAGAGGGAACCTGACAACAACCCACACATTTCAGGAGACAAGAAGACAGTGGAAAAATACTCCTCCATTCTCTTGAAAATAGAAGAAAACATGGAATCTTTGGTAGAGATTATCAAAGAATCAATGCAGGAGATGAAAGCAGATGTGAGATAATGGAGAGATGAAAGGCATGCTAGCCACGCTTAGAAAAGACATGAAGGAAAGCCACAGAACCATTACTGATGAAAAAGAGAACACGTTAGAAACAGCTAGACCTAGAAGGCCTGCAGCCTTAGCACTGTGGTGTCTGATCCCATCAGATCTCAGAAGCTAAGCAGGGTCAGGCCTGGTTAGTACTTGGATGGTAGTCTGCCTGGGAACACCAGGTGTGTAGGCTTGGGAGACGGACCTGACAACCCACTTCCAAAGAGCAATCAGCCATTGAAAACCCTGTGAGTAGCAGAGAAGCACTGATAATAGTGTTTCACCTGTTGTATTTAGGGTCATTATGAGTTGGACACCAACTGGACAGCACCTAACAACAACCTATGTAGAAGAGATACTGCAAAAACAGAGGCAATGACAAGGATGATAAGCATGAAAAAATTCACAAACACAAAGGAAAGCTAGAACTCAATAAACAAAAATTACACTCAGTGTAGCAAAGGATAGATTATCTTTCCAGCAGAAAGCTGGACAAATGGACACCAGCCACTACAAACCCCAATGCTCAAACATTTCCTAGAGAGAAGGAAGTTCTCTCACTGCAGACCCAAATGCCACCCCAGTTTTTTCAGAAAAGAAAATAACTACAGAGGAAGCAGTAGAATGCTATATTCTGGTGACATTTGGGGGTTTGTAGAATAAAGAAATCTGAAATTATTGAGAGAAAAAAGTAGTAAATCATCTGTTGTTGTTAGGCGCTATTGAGTGGGGTCTGACTCATAGTGACCCTCAGAGGTTTCAATGGCTAATTGTTTTGTGGTTGCTTCAGGAGTGGATTGCCCCATCCTTCTCCCATTTTTGTGGTGCTGGGGATTGACCCAGATCCTCAGAGAGTGTGGAGCAGCACTCCACCAACTAAGCTAAACACCAGCCCCAGTAAATCATCTACAAGATATAAAAGTCAGCAACCCTCACTCCCAAAAGATGTGGAAGCAATGTCTATTGCTTTCTAAAGATAAAATAAAACTTACATGTACTGTTTAGGGTTCGGTCACTTTTAAAGGAAAACAAAATCACTTTAAGACAGTGATTTCTTGGAGAACTTGGGTTGATAATGGAATCCAGGCCATCAAGAAATGAGTGAAGAAACAGACAACTCAAAGAACACTGCAAAATTGAAGGGTAGTCAGCAAAACTTGGTTCCATCTAAATGTAGACTAGCCAAAATGATAAACCACTATGGGAATTATGACTATAAAAGAGAATGTAAATATTACAAACATTCATAATGTCAACCTGATACTTCAGCAAACATACTACAACTGTGATGGGAGCAAGAGGAAATATATGTTAGTCCCTTTCTTCATCTTCCACAGGGGGTTGTCAATGACTTCTCATTGAAGCCATCTCTATGCACCAACATGTATTATGAGAAATGAAGAAAAATAGGTGTGGAATATATACATACTATAATTCTAATCCAGAGAAGGATGCAGCAATCCACTCCTGAAGCAATCCCGAGACAATCAGCCATTGAAAACCCTAAGGGGTTGCTGTGAGTTGGACCAGACTAGAGGGCACCTATCAACAACAACAACAACAACAACAACAACAACAACAACAACATAATTGCAACTGTGGCAGGGTGAGGGGATAGGATAGGCAAGAAAAGAGACCTGATAACAATTATGAACAGTTTGAAATTTTTGCAGTGATTTTATAACTAATATCAAATGCATTCCCTTTCTGAATGGATAAACACATCTACCAGGCTTAGTTGGCATGCTGATTTGATGACCTGAATCATTTCATTATACAACGTATTTTCTTGAAACTTTTATTTGTTTTAACTCAAGGCAAAATATTCAAATTTTTATTGATTTCCCTCAAGCTTAATTGTTCAATATCATTTCAGCAGACTTATTTATCCTATCAGTAAGCTATGAACCCACCAAATAACTGTCTTTTAAACTGCACATGTGTTCTCTCAGTCATGAAAATTTCTTAAGCAATACTTTTACAGTGTCCAAACATTAGTTTCTGGAATAGAAAATTAAAGCCTGAGCCAGTTGTGGTGGCACACATCTGTAATCCCAGTGCTTGGGAGGCTGAGGCAGGAGGATCGCAAATTTGAGGCCATCCTGTGCTACAGACTGAGACTTTATCCCCAAAGCAATAAATCCAAACAAACAAAAACTTGAAATGGCAAGGGGAGTGAACAGGCTCTCCAGGGAAAGCACAACACCTAATTAAATCAATCAACAATAGTCATCCTAAGCTTAACTACTGTGGGATCCCATATCATTGAACTCCTACAATGTGACATGCTCTGAATTCTAAGGAGGACCATAGAGTCAACTCTTCCGGAGGTGCAATTGTTGCATCTTAAATTGTTTCTAGCATGTCTCCTTGTGTTTGATTCATAGGGCAGTCCAAGAAGAAGGGACATGGAAATTGGGAGAACCTGGCAGAAAAGTGAAGAGAGATACTAATTTTGATTGAGAAACTACTAGCAATTCTGACAGCAGCCAATCTCTGGGAAGACAAGTTGAATGTAAAATCAAGTTCATGCTCCTTGGTGGGTGTTGCACTTATTGCCTGTCATGTATGTGGTGTAGATTATATGAAGACATTAGGATTGGCAGGTTTGTAAGTTTCATTCTGAGAAACCAAGAAAAGGTGTAGGTAGCTCCATAAAATGCTTGAGCAATTCATCATAAAGCTGATGTAAAGTCCTCTCATACATTTTCCAAAGAGAAATACTACAAAAGGGCTAGTTAGGGGCAAAACTAAATTATGCTGAAGTCACAGTAAGTTCACTGCTATTTTAAAGTAATTGTAGTCTAGCTCCACTGTTTGTTTAATAAGGGCTCTTGTCATACCTACTAATATAAACTTCAATACTGTAACAGAAGGGCCTCATTTTACAGAGTAAACATGAAGCCTAATTGAGGATATTTGCAACTCAGTGGATCATCTAAGTGAATAAGGAAGGTACAACAATTTAAAAATCTGATGGCAAATTTTTTAGAGAAGTAGACACTTGCCCCTTCCCTGACATGTCCTAGAAAACTGAATTCTCACATGGGCAATCTGCCTAAAATGACTACAGGTGTCTTTGCCAAATCTGTTGCTGCTGTTGTAGTTAGGTGCCATTGAGTCGATTCTAGTTATCTATAAACATTTAAGGGCTGGGATTTAGCTCAGTTGGTAGAGTGCCGCTCTGCAGTCTCTGAGGTCCCGAGTTTGATTCCCAGCACCACAAAAATGGGAGAAGGACGTGGCAACCCACTCCAGAGGCAATCCCAAAACAATCAGCCATTGAAAACCCTATAAGGGTCGCTATGAGTCAGATATGACTCGACGGCACCTAACAACAACAACATAAACATTTAAACACCCAGAGATTTAGACATTAGTATTTTAAAAATATATATGTGTGAGCCAGGTGTGGTGGCACATACCTGTAATCCCAGTGACATGGGAAGCAGAGGTAAGAGGATCTCAAGTTTGAAACCAGAGGCATTGTGCATAATTTAGCAAGACCCTGTCTCAAAAAGTAAAAAAAAAAAAAAAAAAAAAAAAAAAGCTGGGGGTGCAGCTCAGTGGTACAGCACTTGCAAAGCATGCAAGTGCAAGGCCCTGGGTTTAACTCTCAGTACCACGAAAAAAAAATTTAAAAAATATGGATTCACTTCACTACTCTTAATGGCATTACTATTATTATATATCTATTTTCTGATTTTAGGGTTATAAATGCATTCTTCTTTGAATGATGACCAAAAAAATTGTGTGATACAAACTCTGACGGGTGTGGACTGCTGGTTGTCTGAGGTTGTTCAAATCTCTCTTTTCTATTTTTAAAGTTTACTCAAAAATATCATCATGCATTTGAAGCAAATTAAGGTAGCCTACTGAACAGAAATGACTACTGTCAGTACCATATGGGTTATCTCGGTCACAAGCATGCATGTTGAGTGTGCCTGCAGCGTCTATGTCTAGATGCCATGTTGCAGGACAAATCTATTTATTTTTAACACTGCACCACAACATTCCTGGGCACCCTTTCTCTTTTATACTCAAGTCACAACATCCTGTTCTATCAGTATCCTATTTTGCGAGACTTTAATATTTTTATTATGGTTCTTGTTGTTGTTAGATGCCTTCTAGTTGGTATCTGGTTCATAGAGACCCTTATAGGGTTTTCAATGGCTGACTATTTCAGCTTTGACTTGGGAGTGGATTGCCAGGTCCTTCTCCCATTTTTGCAGTGCTGGGAATTGAACTTGGGACCTCAGAGACTGCAGCGCAGCACTCTACCAACTGAGCTAAATCCCAGCCCCCTTTTATTATGGTACTGTAGATTCATTATTATGAATTTCAGGATTCCAGATAGCACAAGGTCTTTCAATGATGTTGAGTTCCATTTGGTGTTGAAATATGGCCAAAGTCATTTTGTCCTGCTGATGTATATCTCCCCAGCCCCGGAGAACATTTATATCCTTCCACGATGAAGCCCAGATTGAAGATCCCCTGCATACAGCCCTCTTCATAGAGGTTCTCTGCAGCTCCTGGAAAGACTGTGTGTTAACTAAAATGCTTCTCTCATTACATGAGGCCCAGACCTCATGTCCACTCCTCTAGAAGTTTTCTGTTATTTCTCTTCCGACACTGAAAGTCTTTGTGACACCAGAGTACCTTCTTCCTGTGTTCCAGCACCTAAGCACTTGGTAAGCACTTCAGAAAGAAGTTCTGAATTAACAAACACATGGTGAGGGGAGCCAGAGCTTCATTTAGTGGAAGGGGGTCTGTAAGCACTGGCTTGGCTGTCACCGTGCTGGGCTTGTAAAACCAGTACGATTCATTTACTTTAATTATTCACCAGACTTATAAGATACATAAAGTATAGCAGACGGCTACATCTGACGGTGTTTTATCCGTGGAATTAAAATCTTTGTGGATGTTAAGCTGAATACGTATAGCATGTTATAAGAGCAAAACTTAATGTATTTTAAGATTTTAGGCGAAATTTATTTTCCATTTGAGAACTTCATTTCTGGAATACTTAGTGATTTTGGAGAGAAAAAAGACATCTTAGTGGCCCGGCAAAAGTCTAGTGTAAGGTGCATGATTAACAGATTTTTGCCTCCCACTGAGATGCCCAATAGCATCAAGGCTTGTTCTGCTGTGCATCTAGTACAAAATTTGGCCCTCTTTTACCTGTCTGTTTTTCTTGATTTGACATAGATTCTAATTCCAGCTACACAGCTGGCTCCTTGGGAAAGGTTTTTTTCTTTTTTTTCTTGATGTTCTCTAAAATGTCACTCAACCTGGTAGACCATATCCACCACTTCTGCTGAGTTTGCATGGAGCAACATATAAACTAAGAGAGCTCCCTCTGTTCCCAGTCCACTTCTGCAAACTGCTTGCTTATTGAGATGAACAGACTATTCAAAATCATCTTCGATGCATAAAATCTGTCACTAACCACTAAGAAGTAGGGCTGCTCTTTGTCTGTAGTTTAAGTTGCTCCTCAGTTAAAATGAGGACATCAGGCTAAGCCACCCTCAAGAGCTAACATGCTGCAGTGCTCTGTTTCCAAGGGGACCATTCCTCAGCCTCACTTTTACATGTTTAGAAAAGAAATGAAGAGCAGGCCTCATTCAGAAAATTAGTAAATATTTGGAAACCCTCTTAGGCAAATAAGAGGACAGTGCACTATAAACGTACTCAGTGGGTTATCCCAAAGCTGAAAATTCAGGATAAAATATACGCGGTCAAAAAGGCTTTTAAAATACACTAGTAATTGAGCTAAAAATAGGTCCGAAAGGTATGTGAAGTATTTTCAGAATCCCAAGCCACTTTCTAAGCACTCCTGCTAAGTGCTTCCTAAGTGGGAACTGATGGAACTTTTCCCTTTGAGTCTCTCTGTTACTTATTTTGAGGGTCTGCTGTCTCCACAGGTGAGTATTGCAGGATGATAAGCACCTATTAATATCTTCACCCGCTCTTTAACAATGAGCTCTCAGGCATGGAGTTATGTACTGCAGATGTCATGGCAGCTGGAGCACACCAGCCCTGCTTCTGCTCAGCTTTCAAGCTTGTCACTGTTGAGTATTAAAAATACATATTGGGGCCAGGTGCCGTGGCGCATGCCTGTAGAGGCTCAGGAGGCAGAGGCAGGAGGATCTCAGGTTTAAGGCCAGAGGTAGCCTATGTAACTTAGTGAAACCCTATCTCAAGATAAATAAAAATTTAAAAAGGTGTGTGGGGGGAGATGTAGCTCAGTGGTAGAGCACTTGCAAAGGACACACTAGGTCCTAGGTTTAGTCCCCCAGTACCATCCAAACAAACAAAGCAAAAAAAAAGAAGAAGAAGAAGAAGAAGAAGAAGAAGGAGGAGGAGGAGGAGGAGGAGGAGGAGGAAAAGAAAAGAAGACAAAAAAAAAAACAACCCATATTGGAATAGAAGGCACTTGCTTCTATTCAAGCAAGAACACAAATTGCCACTTTGCATTTGTTATCAAGTCCACATAGTTCTTCTTTCTAGCCACTACACTTAATATCCTTTAAGTTTTGTTCCTCATAAAATAAATACTCATGAAATACCATTCAGGAATAATGATAGACAAAATATGAATACATATGATGGCACAGGTGCTTAGTGAAAGAAGTCAAACACAAGCGGCAACAAATATGAGTCTGCTAATATGAAGGTCTACAGCAGGCAGCAGCCTAGTGTCAGGAAGGAGAGAAGTGGTCCCTGGGGGCTAGAGCCAGAGAATGGACTCCCTGGGAGGAGCCGTAGGGCCTGTTCAAAATCATGATTATGTTGGTGGTCTCCTGACCACATACAGTTACCAAAACTCATCAAAATGCATACTCACAAAGGGGAACGTTTACTGCTTATACATTGTACATAAATAAAGCTAAAAATTAATTCCTGTTATCTATTTCCAAAGCAAGCTCAAGAGAGAAACAATGGAAAGAATCGTCCCATTTATTCCTACAGGTTTTCTAGCTCTATTTCCAAAGTAAGTTATAAACCTGAATAGCATTAGCTTATCTCCTCACACAAATGAAGCATTAAACCAATAATGTTTTAATTATTATATGTCCTTGACTTTATCAACAATTGAGAATAAGAAATCGCTATAAAAAATGTTACTGTGTTTTCAGCAATATTACCATTGAAAGCAAAGTCCATTAAGTTCTTTACAGTTCCCTATGTAAGGGTGTAAATAAAATGCGTTATTAATTTAATATTAGAAAGTTTCTAAGCAAAATAGTGTTCATGCTTTTGATCCATTATCCTTTTTTGATTTTGCTGCCAGGAAGCTCAAAGACAAATATTGCACCCACTATGTCAGCCTTGCTTTTTAATATCATTTTCCTCATATTCTTTCTATTAGAGAAGTATCATTTATATGTGAGTCTTCTTAAAAAAAATCTTACCTACTTTAGAATTACATCAGCTAAGAATCATAGAGAAATCTATAGGCACTTAACAGCTACAAATGTAACTTTTCTTGAAGTATAACTCTGTAGGAGAGAATCAAGTGATTTAGTTACCCACAAATGATAGTCAAATCTCCTTGGATAGTAGAAGAATCAGGGATAAGTCAGGAGTAAAAAGTGAAAAGAGTTGGGGGAAAAGGTCATTGGCTTGGATAGTTTAAAAGTAGCACAACTTCACTCAGTAAGAAGGGGTGGGGTAAGTTAATTTTGTAGAGATCCTTGGGCCATTGGCTGCAGCCATCACACCTCTGCCCCAGGACACCCGCTCCACTGGAGTGTCAGCCTTGGGAGTAACACCTTGTTAGTGGGATTCACCCAGTTGATGAATTACGCTAATGCATCATTAAGACGATGCAGGTCCCGCTGGTGATGCATTGCCAAGTAACTTAATGGGAGCCATAGCTCACTCCAGTCACACCCCCCTGAAAGGCAGGCTCTGCCTTCAGAAGTGCTCATCTACCAGCTGATTCTGCTTAATTACAGGATACAACCTACGCTAATAGTAATGTTAAGATGTTCTTTGGCACCAAGTTTTTGGCACTGATCAAAATTTGATTTATTGCTCTGCTTTGTACACTTGCAAGTGTATACACGGGATTCGCGATCTCCAGACACCCTGGATCCACTCGGTTTTCTAGGCTGGTAAAACAAACACTTGTCCACCATAAGCCTGAGTGCTGGTGTCAATCAAGCGGTCCTAGAAGCTGTATTTGGTTCAAACAGAGCAGGGGAGGGAGGAGGAGAAGGGAGGAGAAATAAAATGACTCGCCTTTAAGTCTTATAGAAACAGTCTATTATTTAAATATTATTTAAATATTATTTAAATACCTTCACAGTGACAGATTACTTTCACATGGGTTAGACTTAACCACAAACCCACCAATGTCTCAGTCTTGTGCAGAATGGACAGTTCTGGGATCAGCATAAGAAAGAAAGAAAAACAGGATAATGAAGAAGAAGAGGAGGATTGTTTGAGAGACTACGGCTAATAAAGCTGGGTATGGTGGTGCACACCTGTAATCCCAGCTACTTGGGAAGCTGAGGTGAGAGGATCATAAGATAGAGGCCAGAGGCAACTTGTGTAACTTAGCCAGACCTTGTCTCAAGATAAAAAGTGGAAAAGGGGCTGGGGGTGCAGCCCTGTGGTAGAGCACTTACAAAGTATGTGTGAGGCCCTGGGTTCAGCCCCACTAGTACCACACACATACACAAAAAGACTTCTAATAATAATCATTACCATTTATCAGTTGCCTACTTCGTGTCAGGCAAGGTTCTAGCCCAGACACAATAGCTTTATGAAAAAGTGCTTGATAATGATTTATGAAGTCTGTGTTAAAATACAGTAGCACTAAGTTATGAACTAACACAATCCGCAGACAAGGCAGGGTTCTCTCAGTCAGACTGGGAAAAACAGACTGTGTTTTCCCTTTTGCCTTGACTACCAGGAAGCTTGGAAATTTTATGCTCGGTGTTAGCAGTTCCTCCTCCTTTTTCTTGGCTTCATTATCTGGCAGCTGTTCACATGTACTTGTTTGACTGCTTGTCTCATATCTGTAATTTGTATCATAAGCTACTTCATTATTTTTGGAAGTGGAACACAAATTACAACTAAAAAAGATAGCTGTGCAAAGTGGTTGAGAGTTTTCTTCCTGTGGGGGGGAAACAAACCCAGAAGAGTAATGTCTGGCATTATTCATTGCTTTACACTTTTGCAAGTGCTATTTGCTCATCCCACTTGACCCACACCAGTGAACCCATTAGATAGCCAAGTCCAAGTCCATGAATGACCATCTCCACTTAACAGATGACTTGCCCAACATCGCATGAGGAATAAGAAGCTGAGCTGGCTTTTGAACCTCGCTCTTGTAACCGTGAGATCAGTTAGCTCCCTGCCTCTCATAGAGAGCTTTCCCAGAAAAAAGAAACAATCACAATACTGATCAAATGACTTTCAACAATGGCTAAATGTGGGTTTCAATCACAACAACTAAGATGTTGTTAGGTGAATTCTCACATATAGAGAAATTGTTCTGTTTTTCTGAAGGAGAGAAGATTGTCTCTCAGCTGTGTCCATGGAACCACATAGTCCAGGGTGAGTCAGACAGAAGGAGCCCACACGCAGGCCAATGGCAATATCCAACCAATGTGAGGATTTTATAAAACAGGCTAAACAGTGGATTCCTTGTTATGTAAGGTGATGCAGATGCAGTCTTTTCTTTAAAACAATCCTATATCCTTACTCAAGAATCATTAGAAAAAAATGAATTCAATTCAACCCATTTTTCTAAAGTTTTATTCTGAGTAAGTTGGGGAGTCTAACATGAGGAGTATGCCTGCCACGTGATGTTGCCTTATTCTACTTTTGTGCCCAGGTAATCTTTGCCATCCCCAAGGTCACACTGAATTCTCTGCAGAGCTGGTAAGGTGACAGAGGGCTCAACAGTCAGCCCCAGTCCAGGAAGGCAGGTTTCCAATTAGTCTAACAAGACTCCCCGCAGCCCAGAAGCTGTGGTCATGATGCAACACACAAGTCCAGAATATACCATTTTTGAAAACAAAAACAGTGAGCAAACGCCTTGACAGTCTGATGCACTAAGTATGGGGAGTGAGGAGCAGGCAGCCTGGAGCCCTTCAGCGGGGGCAAAGGGGCAACCCCTTCCACCCTGGCCTCCAGAGCCTTGCTTTAGCACTAAGAGACTATGAGGCTCTAGCATGCACGAGGCCTTGGGTTAAATCCCCCTGTTCTAAAAAAACACATGACTTTAATGGGAAACAGGATATCATCATATATTATTATATTTTATATACATAGTATTTTCCTTCCAAGTGCTTGTAACACCTTGAAGTTGGCTGTGTCCCTACAAAGGAAGACACAGTGTTGGACATAAGGCAGGTGCTAAGTAAATGGTCCCAATTGAATAAACAGGCCCCTACCTGGGGCGTGGGGCTGGGATTTAGCTCAGTTGGTAGAGTGCCACTCTGCAATCTATGAGGTCCTGAGTTCAATTCCCAGCACCGCAAAAATGGGAGAAGGACGTGGCAATCCACTCCCAGGGCAATCCCGAAACAATCAACCAATGAAAACCCTATGAGGGTGGCTATGAGTCAGACACAACTTTACAGCACCTAACAACAACATCCTGGGGCACTGAATGAAAGGCTGCAAGAGCTTGTGTGGGCAGGAAGTCCAAGTGCAGAGGTCAAGAGCCCTCTCAGCAGGGAGCTGGACCTGGGTGAAGACCAAGCCCATGGTACCCCCAGAGACACAAAGGACTGGCTGGGGTGGCACCAAAGGTCCTCAGGTAGGGAGTCAGAAGAGCCAAGTGTCAGTCCCAGCTCTGGCTGCTCTGAGATCTCCAGGTGCCTCTCAGAGCCTCACTTTTCTGTTTTATAAAACAGGAATAGAGTCTCCACCTGCCCCTGGCTCACTGTGAGGATCCCATGCAGCAGTGCACAGGAAAGCCTCTGCATAGACCCAGCCCAGCCTGGCAGCAAGGTAAGACCATGCAAAATGACTGCCTACTTCTCCCCAAAAAGCTGTCTACATGCTGATGAAGTTTTAGGGCAATCATTTGGGTACAGAGAACAGCCCTCAAAGGCCCGTGTGCTTAAAAGCCTTGGTCTCCAGTTCTTTCTCTTTTGTCATACTTGGGTGCTGAACCCAGGTCCTTGCACATACTTTGCAAGTGCTCTACTACTACGCTGCACCCTCAGCCCTTGTTTTTTATTTTTTATCTTGAGACAGGGTCTCGCTAAGTTATGAGTGCTGCCTCTGGCCTTGAACTCACGATCCTCCTGCTTTAGCCTCCCAAGTTGCTGAGATTATAGGTGTGGGACATGGTACCCAGCTACAGATCTCTCTCTTTCCCTCTCTCTCTCTCTCCCTCTCTCTCTCTCTCTCTCTCTCTCTCTCTCTCTCCCCTTTTGGCTTGTGAGGTGAGCTCTTTGCTCCTTCACACACTCCCACCATGATGTGCCACCCTCACCAGAAGCCCAAAGCAAAGGGGCTGTCTGATCTTTGCCATGAACCTCCAAATGGGTGAGCTGAATAAGCCTTTGCTCTTGTAAGTTAGTAGCTCTGCGTATTTTGCCACAGGACCTTGAAGGTGACCAATATACCTACCACAGCAGAATGTTCCAAATGCTCCCTTCTGCTGGATGGAAGCGGCTCATCCAGCCTGGGAAATGTGCTGGTCAGGACCTGCCTTGGCTGCACGAGTTTCAGCCTCACTTTCCCAGAGAGGAGAATTTCCTTTTCTTTGGAAGGAAATGGCCATTTCTAAGCATAGTCATATTTTACAATGACACTTTCTCACAGGTGAGCAGGAACAACTTGGGCAGCAGGCCAGGAATTTGAGGGGCGTTCAGGAGTGAGGTGGGAGGTGACACAAGAGGGGACTATGTGTGCAGGAGTGACCGGGGTGCAAGGCAGGGCTCCGGGGCAGGATTTCTGAAAATCTGAAGTGGTGCTGGGAAAACCCCTGCCTCAGAGGCTGGATACAGTGGGGCTGACTCTCATCTGCCCCCGATGGCCACCACGTGGGGCCAGAGCCAAGGTCATCCTCTTCCAAAGCTGGAGAAGCTGCTTTGTGTCAGAGCAAGAGGCTTCTAGGGAACACCAGCTAACTTTCCTCAGAAAACAAATGGAGTGAAAAGAAACTTCACTGAATGGCAATAATGAAAACTTCCCTTAGATGAACACAAGTATAGGGAAGAAAAAAAGAGAACCCTTTGCATTTTATGGGCTTAAATCCTTGAACATGTTACCGAATGGATGACCCCATTCTTCCCCACTCCTCCACCCAGCCCCGCCCAGACCCCTTGGAGCCAGAGTCTCTCGCTGTATAACTCAGGCTGGCTTTGAACTTGCTACATGGTGCAGGCTGTCCTCAAACTCACCATCCTTCTACCTCAGCTTCCCAAGTGCTGGGATTATAGGTGTGCCCCGTGGTACCTGGCCTAGATGACCCCATTTACAAACCTTTCAAGACTAATGGGATGATATATCTCAACGTGCTTCGAATAAATACTGATTAGACATTTTCTCTCGAATATAGCTGCAATAGAGCCATGTCAGTCTTTTCATTGTGTGTTAATATTAGTATGATGGTATTACTGCCAATGACACCATAACCTAACATTTTATCATTGTGTTGTGTGAACCTGCTCAATATTTTGCTGTACTTCCTATACTAGTTTATGAACTTGTTTATGAAGGTAAGTCCTACAGAAGTCATACTTATTCTCTTATTGGATATTTACTTGTTTCAATATATGAAATGTTTATTTTTGTGTGGGGATATATAATAATCCCACGCATCAATACATTTGGGTGGGATTATATGTTGAAATTGGAAAACAACATGCAAGCATAAGGAAGCAATCAACAACTTGATGTCCATCAAAAAAAAAAAAAAAGAAACAAAGCTCTTTTAAAACGTTGGTGATCACATGCTTGTCAGGTACCATCGAGTCGGGTCTGACTCAAGGCGACCCTCATAGGGTTTTCAATGGCTGATTGTTTCAGGACTGCTTCAGGAGTAGATTGCCATGTCCCTCTCCCATTTTTTGTGACGCTGGGGATGGAACCTGGGTCCTCACAGAGTGTGGAGCAGTGCTCTCCCAACTGAGCTAAACCCTAGCCCAACGATCACATGCTAGCAGTACAAAAACAAAAAAGAGATTTATAGATGTTCAAACAACAAAATAGAGAAACAAACTACTCTATGTTCTTCCTGCAGCGCTGGGCTCTGCAATAGATGCTTTATGCCCCATGGTGTTCAATAATGTAATTTTTGCTTTATATCTGTGTATGTTTGCTTTCATTTGATTTGAATAAATTTCTTTTTCATTTCTTTCTAGTTTTCTTTCTGATAATCATCATCCCAACCAAGCTTCAAATGTGAATTTTCTGAAAACAATGGCTGTATTATTGTTCAATACAGTTATATTAACAGAAAAAACATAGTAATAAACAAATATACTATTCCTTTTGAATAAAAAAAATTCATCTTGAAAAAGTTAAAGCTCCTCCCCCTCTCTCCCATTTGCCTATGGCTTGGCATAGAGCTCACAGATGTTGGGACACAGCAGGTGCCCCAGAGCCTCTCGAGGGTGTTTGGAAGAGGGAGGAACCCATGCTGAGCATCTACTGCACATCAGGGGACGTGCTGGCCTCTCTGTGCACATTCTCAATTCATACATGACATTGGGCTGAGGCAAATGTCTTCACTGCCACTTCTGCAGGAGGGAAAGTAGTTTCAGAGACATTGATGGAGAGGCAGAAGGTCACACAGCTAGTAACTGACCAAGTAAAGATTCACACCCTTGTCTCCCATCAGTGACGGACATCTGGACTCTGTCCAGTACACCATCCTGCCTCCCTGGGCCGTGTGACTTTCGAGGATCATCCCAGGGTAATGTCCACATGAGCATAATTTATCCACAGCACACCTGTGAAACCAATCTCCTAAGTGAGATCCTAACAACTATGATAGACTGACACAGGGCAGATGTTTTACATGTGAGCTCCTCATGAAACAACAAATTCCTGACCCCCTTTGTGGTGGGGGTGCCAGGGAACTGGCGGTTTGTTTTGAGTATTGGTAAGGTGAAACACTCTTCTTCTACATACTGTACCACTAGGTAACCAAAGAGTAGGTGAGGGAAACTTTCCCTGAGTAGAAATACTCCAACAAATAAATGAAGAATGAGAAAATTAGGATCTCACCATTTCCCCCTGTTAAAACCAGGAGGTCAGGACCAAACACCAGTGGCCACTCCAAAGACAAACGAAAGGCACTGGGGTGGTATGTGCTGTGTGTGGAACACAGCCATGTGAGAAGCCACCTCCAGGCCATCAAACCTGGACATGATTAGGCCTCTAGGTCCAACTGCCCATGTATAGGAAACACAAAGACCAGTGCAAGACAGTGACCCACACAGTGGAAACACACGGAGCAAAATCTCAGCTGAGGAAAACCACACAGAACACATGCGCGCTGGTTTCTTTAGCAAACAAACTGCAATGGAGTAACACAAGAGACAAAGGGGCAAAGCTGTGGATTAAAAAGAGATGTAAATAATATTAAAAATAAAAACAGGCAGTACCAACTGGAGTGTTGATGGACACACCTTGGGGTAATAAAAGTATAAAGAAAAGTAAGAAAGTTGGTTACCATAGAATTGAAGACAGTGGCTTGTCCTGTGTGTGTGGGGGGGAATGTTCTGTTTGGGAGGAGGCCAGAGGGGGCTCCAGGGCATCTGGAAAATCCAGAGCCTGCAGAGCACGTCCACCTTTAACACCCGAGTTACCTGCTGGCATCTTAACAGTAAGTTTTCCATCCTTGTTCTGACTTGCCTCAAGCACATGTTTTTAAGTTTAGGGCTCTGACGGAGGTAAGCGCTGTCCTCGAGGGCAAAACATATGTCTGGGGAGAATTCCTTCTAAAACCTGGCTTTTGAAAATGAAAACCTTATGGTTCTGTCTCCATCAATTGTCAGGTGCAGTCTGGTTTAATGAATGCCAGAGTTTGATACCAAAATATGCCAGGCCTTGCTTTCCTGCGGCCAGGCTCCTCTCTGCCGTAATCAGTCCAGGGGACAGCCCATCCTGCTCATGCTTACGTGCAGGGGCCTCGTACTGTTTTCATCTCTTTTTCTTTTCTTTTCTATCCTTTTTTTTTTCCTCAGTGCAAGGGATCCAGGGCTCTGCACCTCCTAGGCAAGTGCTGGACCACTGAGCTACGTTCCCAGCCCTCTTTGCTCTTTCTTTTTGAGACAGGGTTCTTTTCCATCTCTGCAGAGTCTGCTGTTGGTCTCTCTCCATTCCAAGTTTCCTGCCCAGGGGGTACCGGTCAGAGCAGGTGTGGCGGGTCCTCTCACCAGGAAAGGCTGCCTCCACATCATTCCAAGGAGAAAAGTCTCCTGGCAGCTTTGGACTTGCCTGTGTCTGTCAGTCCCAGGAAGCCCCTTGGGCCCTTCTTCCCAAGGCTGACCTTCCTCCTGCAGTGATCCCACCCCAGTCCTTGCCCTGCATGGGCAGCAGCAGATTGCTGGGTGCTAGGGCTCCCTTTGGTGCATGTCTCACCCCCTCTGGCCCTGAATGACAACTCTACACAAAGTCCTATGGATGGACGACTGTCAGAAGCCTTCTGCAAAGACCCTGAACCTCTCTCTGTGGGGCTCAGTGCAGGCTGCAGAGAATCCCTTGAGAATTGTCTTAAATCTCCTGCTGCCCAGGCTTCTTCCTAAACCAAGTGAAACAGAAACTGAGGGACTTACATCTGGGCCTGGGTGATTCTGGGTGCAGCCACCATGAAGATTTACTGACTGGGGCCTTTACTGACTTGGGCAAAGTCAGTGGCCCTGCTTAAAGGGAGAGTGTGGGTTGTTCCTTGTGGATTTCAACTTGCACATGTTACACCCACCATCCTGTCCTACCCCAGTCACGCCTCACGCCTGTTGTGTGTGGCTCATAGGCCCCTCGGAAAGAGCCAAGGAGGTAACAGAGGAGAGAAGGTCACAGCCCCACTGCCTGCTCAGCGGTGTTGGGAGAAGAGCTCAGCCTCCCTAGACTCCGCTCTGCATGTGTAAAATGGGAGCAACAGTGATGTCCCTTCTGGGTTCCTGTGAAGATGACAAACGATGTTTAGAAAGAACCCCAACTGCACTGGCGGACACACAGGGACTTTGAATCCTGTAATTCCCTTGGGATCCGGGGAACTGACGCCGCTCTGCCTCAGCTCTGCTGTCCTTTTGGGGCATTGTTTACGACACCTGTCAAAGTGCTAAGGAGTCTTACAGGAGGGAAATTTCTTCGGCACTCACATGAAATCAATGTGAAAAACAGACAAGACTTATACCTACAAATGCTCATATTTTATATGTATATAACATATAAATGTGTGGGTTTAGGTCAGTTGGTAAAAGTGCTGTGCTGAGGTCTCTGAGGCCCTGATTTTGATCTGCAACACAGAAAAGACAGGACAAGGACCTGGCAACTCACTCCTGAAACAATCTCGAAACAATCGGCCATTGGAAACACTGTGAGGGTCGCTATGAGTCGGACCTGACTCTCAATGCTATCTAACAATACACACACACACACACACACACACACACACACACACACACACACACACGGGGACTGAACCCAGGGCCTTGCACATATTTTTCAAGTGTTCTACCATTGGGCTGCACCTCAGCCCACTTTTTACTATTATTTTGAGACAAGGTTTCTCTAACTTATGCGGGCTGCCTCTGGCCGTAAACTCGTGATCCTCCTGCCTCTGCCTCCTGAGTCACTGGGATTACAGGCGTGACCCAGCTTATGTATTTATATTTCAATTAGTATCTATATATTAAAATTTAACACTATGGCGCCCAGCCACCCAACTGAGGTTCCTTGTTATGGGAACCTGTGCTCTCCCTGGCTGGCCTTGCTGATGGGTTCTCGCCACTTAATCCTTCCAGGAGGGCTTCTTTCACCTGACCACAGGCTCTGCCCCTGAAGTCACCCAGACCCCTACCAGCATGCAGTCCAGGGAGGCCAGGAAGCCACAGCTCAGGCCCCACCAGGCAGCTGGGTCCTGGGAGACCTGGCACAGGCTTGAGGTTGGAGTTCCAAACTTTGAACATCTGCTCTGCTACGACAACTCACACTTTATGTTTGACCTTAAAACTCCCATCAATCAAATCCTGATCAGGGAATTAGAATCATATTCGCTGTGATTTTGCAGAGATATAAGAAAATTCTCCAAGTACATGGACTCGGTAGGTTGGTTCCCCTGGATTGTTAGATAGTCATAAAATTGTGACTATGTGCTGAGAAGGCAAGAGTATGTCGAGAAATATATATAAAAAATCAATGTATTTATTCATAGAGGAAGGAGTGGGTGACCCTAGGCAAAGAGTGGTTCTACAAAAGTGACTTTTTCCAGAAGAAAAGCTCACCCAGACATTAAAAATGATTGCTTCATTATTGAAGGTGTTTTCCTCTGCTGTCTTAAACAGAAGTGACATTATTGGACAATCAAGGCCACCATAGCCAGAATCAACTGTGACTGCTGGGCCACAGCATAGCACTGCCCTACAGTGGCCAGTCTCTGGTCTAAGTCCTTCTACATGCTCTTTTGGCTCTCATGGCTGCGGCCATTGCTGCCCCTGGCTTCACAGGTCAGCCTGATAGTCTGATGTTTAGAAACTGCTGTAGCCTTCAGGGAATGGACAGAAACTACCAACGCTGAACATATGCCTATCCCATGACTCACGATTTCACTGCAAGGTATACACACACTCAAAGGCAATGGGACTATGTGGTCACCCCAAGACATGTGCTAGGATGCTCAGGAAAGTCCTTTGATAATAGTCCAGAAGTGGACACTAGTTCCTAAATCCCGTTAACACAATGGATTAAATAAAATGGGTTATAGTCACACTATGAAATGCCACAGGGAAATGATAAAGAACAAGCTGTGCTCTGGATGACAAGGTGGGTGAATCTCACAACATAATGTTGAGCCAAAGAAGTGAGATTTGCAGGGCCAGACTGTGGGTGCAGTGCCAGGGTACAAGGGTAAGACCCTCATCTGTGCTATTAGGTGGCTGTGTGGTGGGAGCAGAGGAAAAGGTGTCCCTCTGGGGCAGGTAGCACAGGTGAATTCATCCACCTGGATTCTTCCAATATGTATTCTATTCTATACATAGATCACATTTCAATTAAGTTAAAAAAAAAAAGCTATAGAGAGCAAAGAAAAAACAAAGGATAGACTTAAGACTGTGCAACTTCTGAAGCAAAGCCAAGGGCATTAGGTGTCACGTGCTGGTGATGTCCCTTACTTCCTTTTGGTGGGACAGCTCACATGTCCAAGTAAGTGACCTCTGCTAATGGTCACGTTTACTCTATAGAGCAGTACTTGGGGTTTCTCTACTCAAATTGCCTTGGTATTTCAGTTCACAGGAAATGAACTTCCAGCTAATAATCACAGGATTTTAATATGTTTTGCTTTCACATTCTCAAAAAAGTTTGTTGTTGTTGTTAGGCGCCCTCAAGTTGGGTCCAACTCATAGAGACTCTCATAGGGTTTTCAATGGCTGATTGTTCAGGAGTTGGCTGCTGGATCCTTCCCAATTTTTGCAGTGCTGTAGATCAAACCCAGGGCCTAAGAGTGTGTGGGGCAGCACTCTACCAACTGAGCTAAGCCCCAGCTCCCTTGGTAGAACATAGGTGGTGGTGGTATTAGGTGCTGTCGAGTCAGTGGCTGACTCATACCGACCCTATGTACAACAGACAAAAACACTGTTGTCATGCTTTTCTGCTATTCATAGGGGTTTCAATGGCTGATTGTTTTTTGGGAGTGGGTTGCCAGGTCCTTCTCCCATGGTAGAACATACGTAATGTAAAATATCAAGTTGGTGGAATTATTGATGCTCAATTTAGCACAGTCTATAATATTGTATTAATTTCTGAATTGAGCTTATTTAGTTAGGAAACTTTTTCATTTTCCTTTCAGTCTCATCCTGGAAATATGAAAATAAGGAATAGACTTTAAGTAAACTTTTTAATCATTTTTGATTAGTGCGGTTCCTTGCCCATTAGTGTCTGACAAAGTTATTTCAACTTACTAGAAGGAAATGATAATATCCACCACCCTTCCAACACAACTAAACAGAGGTACCTGGCAAAACAAACTGAAAGTCACAAGCAAAAAATCTCTTTTCCTTCAGGTAGATCTTATGCTCTTAGCAAATGGATATATTTTTAGTAGGGAAATAAAGTTGCATACAGGAGGATGGGAGAATGCTGGAAACAGAGAAGAAAAAGAAAACACATTGGCAATTATTGAAATCATGAGCGTGAAACTTATGGATCATGGACCAAATTTAGCCCAGCACCCATTTTTATAAATAGAGTTTTATTGAAACACAGTTATACTTATTCATTTACATATTATTTCTGGCTATTTTTGTGCTTCAACAGCAGAATTGAATAGTTGTAAGATACCATGTGACACTACCAAAGCCAAAAATAGGTACTATCTGGTTCTCCATAGAAAAAGTTTGCCAACTTCTAAAATAAATAATAGAATTTACATTTATATCCAAACTTGAATCACAAAAAGATGAGCTAGGCAGCTATCCTATCCTTTGATGCTGGAATTCTCATGAAATGAAGAAATGCATATATTGCTACTTCATGTTAGTAATCATTATTAATAAATTTCCACTAGACTGTAATGCTTCTGCCACATATTGCAAAATATATTATACTCAAGGTATTATGCCTTCTAACACTTTGCAATTAATCTCTAAAGCACTCCAACGATACGTCAGAACAAAAATTGTTTTCATGTCTTTGTAGAAATGGATCAAATCCATGCTAACTTAGAAGGCTTATAACAGTCCTTCTACTATGCTTAGCACCTACCCAGTTGTCAGGCAGCTTTTAGGATCCCATTCTGTTTCATGTTTCTGCCACTTTGGAATACAATAAAAGAATCAAGTACCATGGGCATGTCTTGGTCCTTGATAATAGGACCACATTCTCAGGATCAATAAAAAATCAACCGAGCCAGAGAGAGCTAACAATTGCTAACTCTGTCCCAGGCATGACGCTGAGTGCTGTCTTTATTAACTAAATTAATCCCCATAGCTGCATGAGTTAGGTGCTGTTATCTCTACTGTAACAAAACAAGGAAACCGAGGTTCAGAAGTGCTCCTTACCCAAAGTCATAGCTGTACCAGAAGAATTCATATGCATCTCAAAAAGTAATGCTGTATAGGATTTTACCTTCTTATAATTTTGATTCAGCTCCCACATATGAGTGAGAACGTGGTGTTTCTCTTTCTGAGCTTATGTTCGTTCACTTAAGATAATTTTCTCTAATTCCATCCATTTTTCTGTGAATGTCCTTATTTCATTTTTTTTGATTGCTGAGTAGTATTCCATTGTGTATATGTACCATAGTTTTTTTATCCATTCTTCTGTTGAAGGGCACTTTGGTTGGTTCCATATCCTTGCTATTGTGAAAAGTGCTGCATTGGACATGGAGATGCAGGTGTCTCTGTGGTATGATGACCCATCTCCCTTTGGGTAAATTCCCAATAATGTTATAGCTGGGTCATACGGTAGATCTATTTTCAGTTTTTTAAGATACCTCCATATTGATTTCTACAGTGGTTGGACCAATTTACAGCTCCACCAACAATGTAAGAGTGTTCCCTTTTCCCCGCAACCTCACCAGCATTTGTTGTTATTTGTTTTATTGATCTTGGCCATTCTTACTGGTGTAAGGTAAAATCTCAGAGTTGTTTTAATTTGCATTTCCCTAATGGCTAGGGATATTGAACATTTTTTTATGTGTTTCATAGCTTTGTGGACCTCTTCATTTGAGAACTGTCTACTCAGTTCATTTGCCCATTTGTGTGTTGGGTTATTTGTTTTGGGGGAGTTTTTTTCTTGAGTTCTTTATAAATTCTAGTAATTAGACCTTTGTCTGATGTAGAAGGAAAAATCCTATACAAAGTTTGGATCAAAATAAAAGAAAAAAAAGCTAAGAATGGTGTTATTATAAATGGTCTAGAAAATGCATGCAATAGTTCTGACAAGGTAAAAACAAAATCTACTGCAGGAAAGGTTTCTGTCTTAAACAGAACTGGAGCCCAAGGATATATAGAAAAATATTACCATAAAAAGACAAATGATAGAGAAGTCTTTGATGGGGGGTCGGATGGGGGGAAGCATACAACCTATATGAATAATGTACAACAAAATGCATATATGGAAATGTCACAATGAAAACATGTCAGAATGAATCACATTAAGGTGTACATTAAAAATTTCCAATAATAATAATAATAATAAAGTAATGCTGTTTGACCTTGTATACAGTGGATCTCAAGCAGGAGTCAGAAAACATTTTTCTATAAAAGGCCAGATAGAGAATGGGGCAGTGGTGCACACCTGTGATTCCAGCGACTCACGAGGCAGAGGCAGGAGTATTCTAGGTTTTAGGGCCAGAGGTAGCTTGTATAACTCAGCAAGGTGCAGCTCAGGGTCAGAACATTGGCCCAGCATATGTGAGGCCCTGGATTCAACCCCCAGTAGTGGCGGGGGGCAGGAGGGAAAGTCATATTGTAAATAGTTTAGGCTTGGGGGTCAGATAAACCCTCTTGGCAAATTTTGACCTTGAGTAAGAAAACAGCCATGGCCAACACAGAACCAAATGGGCATGGCTGTGTTCTAACAAAATCCTATTTCTTGAAGCAGCCTGCATACCAGATTCCACCCATGGCCATAATCTGACAAATCTCAATCAAGATGGCCCTACTAACCTACAGAGTGATTGTATTACTCCATGTGCCTAGTGCTGTGCTGGGTTCCCTGGGATAAGATGAGGAAAGATCTGAGGATGATCATGTCTAGAACCTACACAGTGTAGGCTTTATTAATTCACAAATCATATTTGCCAGCTGGCATCTAGTTCTACTCTTTTCTGGCCAAAACTGGAAATCTGAGAAGGTATGGAGGCTTTCCTGAAACCTTATCTGCACAAAAGTAGAACCAGCTGGAGAGGAAAAACACTGGTAAAAGACACTCGAGACAGCCTGGTGGGGTGATTTCAGTAGGATACTGGCTATGTAATACGTCATAAATGAGATGTCGAAAATTCCTTAAGTTCCAAAATATATTGCAAAGGTCAACAGATCTTCTTCTACCATAACAGAGGGACATGCTGTTTCCAGGGTCTCTTCAGTTTATTTGAGTAAGATGGCAATGAAAGGCTGAGAACTTGGTCTTTTTTAGTTTTTCAAAGGGATGAGGGGAGGAGGAGAGCTAGTGATGGAGGAGAGGAATAAAAACTCAGGTCCACTATGCACAATTGTGCATGCTGCTCCCAGCAGAAGTGGGGGTCCAGCTACAAAGGGCCAAAGGGATGAAGTGCACCCTGTGACTCAGCCTCCCACCAGGGACATTCCTTTATCTATTCTCATAAAAGTACCCTGTGGTTTATTGTCTGTCTTGTGAGATACTTGTAAGGCTTTGGGTCAACTGTTGCTGCACAGACAGGAAGTATGATCCTACCCTAGCATATGCGACACAGGACTTCTCTGCATCTATGTGTGCTTCTGTAAGAGAGGAATAAACCTCACGATCTTCAACTCCCAACCAAAGGAGGGCTGTACACCCAAGAAGATCCTTGTGCTTCCAAGCACAGAGTCTAAATGAAGTAACAGTAACCCAGAAGAAAGGAAGGGGAGCCATCACCAACTTCCTGTATAAGTACCAGGCACTCATGAACTGCACCCCTGGAGCTCCCCACCAGCAACCTCCTGTGTTCTGCAGAGATCTTTTGCAAATGACTCTCACTCAGCTGCCTACAAATGGAGCTCCAGATGACTGAGGCAGGGTCAAGTGGTGGGGAAAAATGACACTGTCACGCCAAGTTTAGACTGAACTGACATCTGTGGACTCACATGTATTTGTGGCCACTTATGATGACAGTGATAACAGGTGACATGTCTTCAGCCTTCTGTGTCCCTTTTAACTTAAAGCCCCCCCTCAACACAGGGAGCCATGATTCATGTTTGTTTTCACAATGAGGCTGAATGTGGGGTGTCTGCTGCTCAAGTGTTCTATGTGGGGCTCCTTGGTAGGAGGACTCAAGGATAAAGAAATCACTGGGGGCTTCCTAGCAGCATGACTGCCCTCTGGCCAGGTCATCTTCTGTTATAGTTTGACTGTAAAATGTCCCCCAAAGGTTATGTGTTTGAATACTTGTTTCCAGATGGTGGCACTGTCTTGGGAGGCTATGGAAATTTAGGAAGTGGTCACTGGGGCAGGTCTTTGAAGGTTTTACCTGGAGCCCCTGGTTCCATAGGCTTTCTTTGCTCCTGACCCACCAAGATGTGATGTCATCTGACACAGGCTGTGCCACCTGCCCTGCTGCCATGCCTGCCCCACCTATGGACTGGAATCCTCTAATAAATCAATCTACTCATAAGTTTATTTCTATCAGATATTCTGACACAATGATGCACCAGCTGACTTATACACCTTCCCTGATACTTAAGAAAAAGTAACAACTTCAGTAGGTGGGGAGGTGGCAGCCAAAGTCTGAGAGTTCAGAGTGGTCCTACAGATTTGGTTAAGAAATGAAATACAGAAGCCAGGTGTGGTGGCTCATGCCTGTGATCCCAGTGGCTCCAGAGGCAGAAGCAAGAGGATTGCAGAGGCTTGGGAGGCAGAGGCAGGAGGACTCTGACTTGAGGCCAGAGTCAGCCCTGGGTTCAACCCCTCAGTTACACAAAATGAATGAATGAATCAATCAATAATTTTAAAAAAAGAAAAGAAATACATTTCCAGTGTAAAACAAATGAGAAAAGGAGATCTAAGTGTCAGATAAGACTCCTGGACAAAATACCTGAGATATTTTTCCTTTCTTTTCTAGGAAAAAAAAATGGTGATAATAAATAAAAAATAAAGTGGGAGGGAATAATATTTTATTTCAACAGAGAAAGGCACTGATATTTGGGATGAGACTACATCCTAGATTTGGGGGCTACCTCCTGAGGTAGGTCTTATTGGTTTTGTTTTGTTTTGTGTTTGAAACAAGGTCTCACTATGTAGCCCAGGTTGGCCTGGTACTTGCCATTTTCCTGCCTCTACCTCTAAAGGGCTGGGATCACTGGTGTGCATACCACACCTGTCTATAATTTTAAAATATAGGAAAATACAAAATTAGAGCACATGACTCCATTGAAAAGTAAATGGTAGAAATCTAACAGAATCACTAGAATAAAGTTGAGCTAATCACTATTTTACTGTCGATAAGCCAACTGACTGCAAGAGATCCATTTTGTGCCTATTCCCAAGAAAGGGAATCCAACCAAATGTGGAAATTATTGAACAATATCATTAATATCTCACACACTACAATTTTGTTGAAGATCATGCAAAAGTGACTGCAACAGTATATTAACAGGGAACTGCTGGAAAATCAAGCTAGATTCTGAAGAGGGCATGGAACCAGTGATATCATTGCTGATGTCAGATGGATATTAGCCAAAAGTAGAGAATACCAGAAAGATATCTATGTTATATCTATTATACAAAGGCATTTGCCTGTGTGCATAACAACAAATTATGGATAACACTGAGAAGAATGGGAATACCAGAGCACCTAATTGTACTGATAAGGAATCTGTACATGGACTGGGAGGCAGTCATTTGAATAGAACAAGGAAACACTGCCTGCTTTAAAGTCAAGAAAGGTGTGCATCAGCGCTGCAAAATTTCACCCTACCTTTTCAATCTCTATGCTGAACAAATAATCCAAAACTGGACTTTATGAAGAAAAACATGACATCAGGATTGGAGGAAGACTCATTAACAACCTGTGTTATGCAGATGACACAACTCTGCTTGCTGAAGTGAAGAGGATTTGAAACATTTACTGATGAAGGTCAAAGAACACAGCCTTCAATATGGAAGTCAGTAGCAACTTCATGATAAATGGAGAAAAGATTGAGACCGTCAAAGATTTTGCTTCACTTGGTTCAACAATCAACACCTACAGGAGCAGCAGCCAAGAAATCAAAAGATGCATTGCTTTGGGAAAAGCTGTTACAAAGGACCTCTTTTAAAGTGTTGGAAATTGAAGATGTCATACTGAAGATGAAGGTATGACTGACTCATGCCATGGTATTTTCAGTCACATCATATGGTTACAAAAGCTGGACATTGAATAAGGGAGACAAGGGAAGAATTGATACTTTTGAATTATGGTGTTGGAGATGAATACTGAATATACCATGGACTGCCAAAAGAACCAACAGATCCATCCTAGAAGAAGTGCAACCAGAGTGCTCCTTGGAAGCAAGGATAGGGAGACTGCATCTTACATATTTTGAACATGTTGTCAGGAGGGGCCAATCCCTAGAGAAGGACATCAGGTTTGGGAAAGAGGGATGGTCAGCAAAAAAAGGAAGACCTTCAACTAGATGGGTTGACACAGGGACTGCAACAATGGGCTTAAGCATAAAAAAGGCCATGTTCTTGGCACAATGTCGGGGAGTATTTTTTTCTGTTGTACATTGGGTTGGACCTGACTTCATGGCACTTAACAACAACAATAAGCAGATAAGTTTTTTTGATGAATCATGATCTCCACAAGAAACATATTCTGATACTTGTATGATTTGAAATGTCAGAATATGAAATAAGAGAAAATTAGTACTTCTGATAGAAACATGGATATTTGTGTTCTAAGGGTCTAATCCAAAAGAATAAGGTATGTGATCTCTATGAAAAATCTAGGCAGCATTCACTCATTAAGTGAAGAAATATTTAGTGAGGACCTTGATGCTCTTCAGGGTACTTGGGGTATTTTAGAGAATGGCACAAAAGTGTTTACTCTTTGAGAGTTTTCATTCTACTAGTGAAAAGGAAATAAATAAATGATATGGTATAGTGACAGTTTTTAAATAGTATAGAAAAAGGGAAAAGAGAAGTTTTTAAAATTTCATTTTGTAACTTTACTAGTTATCACCACCTGTCAAGAATAAATAGTTACATTTTCTCTCTGTCTAACTTGCCCAGTGTTATTCAGAATATGTAAGAAAACACTGAAATATGAAAGAGGAAATGTAAGTGCTTGTCCCAGGTCAGCTGTGTTTCCTCAGCAAAGCATGTGACTGCTTTCCTCTCTCCAATTCCTCCTCATGAGAACAGTGACACTGAAGTCGATCATTTATTTCTGAGGTTCCCTCTCATTTTAACTTCATGATTCAGTGACTCTGCAGATGAGCCATTACCTGATTTGGAGAGTAGCAAAAAACCATGGAAAGAAAGATGTCGCAGAATCCTGTGAAGTCTCTCCTTCCATGGAATTCATTATGCTCCACTGGCACATTGAAGAGTAGGTGAAGGTGTAAGGACTGTCGCTTGCTATATGCCTGGGATGGATTGACTACTGAAAAGGTGCTACTAATCCATTCCACACCCAGGAAGCTGTTAGTCTAGGAATTAGAGGCAAACATGGGAGAGGAAAACAGCCAAGGTTTGGGGAATTCTTGGGAGCATGACTGAGTGTCTGTGGCACCCTAGTACTGTGACAATACTTTACCTTTTTTTTTTCTAGAAAGAGTTATTTACATGATTCTAGGCTACCTCCCTCTATAACAAATCCTAATATAATGTTTTTAGTATTTCATGAGCTATATCATATCTCATCCAAATATTATTGACTTAGTAAACTATTCATGTTTATATGTGAAATAGGCAGGGCACAATGGCACCCATATGTAATCCTAGTAACTTGAGAGGTGGAGCTAGGAGAATTATGAGTTTGAGGCCAGGGGCAGCCTGAGTAACTCAGTGAGACTCTGTCTCAAGATAAAAAATGGAAGGAAAGAAGGAAGGAAGGAAGAAGGAAGGGAGGGAGGGAGGGAAGTAAAAAAAAGCAAGAGAAAGAAAGAGAGAGAGAGAGAGAAAGAAAGAGGGGGGGGAGGGAAAGAAAGAAAGAGAAAATCATGCTGTATGCTGTCTCCTAGAGCAGGGGTCCCCAACCAATGGGCCATAGACCATTAGGGGAACTGGGCTTCATAGCAGGAGGTGAGTGACAGGTGAGGGTGTGAACTTCATCTGTATTTACAGCTGCTCCCATCACTCACATTACCATCTGAGCTCCACCTCTGGTCTGTGGAAAAACTGTCTTCCATGATCTGGTCCCTGGTGCCAAAAAGGTTGGACACCACTGTCCTAGAGTACTCCTGTAGGATTAAGTGTTAACTGCTGACATGGAAACTTGCATAATGCTCATGTTATTGGCTTCCTTTTCTTTCCTCGCTTTCCCACTCCGATACTGTAATTTCTTGCACATTCTAATATAAGTACGTGCACTTGAATCTTTGTCTCAGTCTGTTTCTTAGGGAACGGAAACTAAGAAACTAACAGATGTACCTGGAGTGCTTTCATTTCACTTTCATTTGGCCCTGAAATAGCTCCCCTTGAGTGAGGTGATTTTAGCAAGCCTAAGAATGTTCCACTTAAGCCAGTTGCGGTGGCACATGCCTGTAATCACAATGGCTCTGGAGGTGGAGGCAGGAGGATTGCAAGTTCGAGAACAGAGGCAGTCTACATAACTTAGCGAGACCATGTCTGAAAAAAAAGTAAAAAATATGGGCTGGGGATGCAGCTTAGTGGTCTAGCACTTGCAAAGCATGCAAGGGTGAGGCGCTGGGTTCAACCCCCAGTACCGGGGGGAAGAAAAAAAGAATGTCCCACTTAAAAGGCAGGCACCATGAATAATTATTCTTGTATCCACAGATACAAGAAACTTCAGAACTGATTATTATTGGTATACTTGATAATGTGAACTATAAGGAGATACCATGATGAAGAGTATTTAAATTACTTGATACATAAAAAAGAACAAAACAAATATAACCACAGAACTCCCAAACAACTTTGTTTGCATTGGCTCACTAATCAAAAATTTGATTTGAAAAAGGCACAAATACTGCTTCTAGGAAATTAAACAGACTGCATATGCTTCAGATATAGATACAGCTTTGAGTATTTTTCAAAAGATGTAAACATTTTTATATTCTATCACTATCAACATTTTATCAAAACATTATGGTTTTTCCTTTAAATCTGTGATTAGATTAATACAATTTCTATATATAATTCAAATTTAGATTTAACATACTTTTTCATTCTGGGAATAAAACTATAATTTCATAGTGAGTGAGTAGTAAAACACAATTCACTGAACTGAAATTCACTATCAAGTTAAGCTTAAAATCCATAGAAATCATTTTAAACTCACTAAACTTCCTAAGTATCTAAGAAACATCTTCACAATTCAGTAAAGATGGAAAGTGTTGTAATAGGAATAACACTTGATAAACTTATTTAAAATAAATTCAGAAACTGAAAATCATACTGAATATAATCAATCAAATACCACAAGAACTTATGTTGAATATTTGAATCATACTGAGAAGTACTAGTTTGTTCTTTTTGTTCAAGGTTGCTTTGGCTCTTCAGGGCCTTTTGTGGCTACAATATGAATCTTGTCATTTTTTTTCCTATTTCTATGAAAGATGTAATTGGTATTTTGATAGGGATTTCACTGAAGATTTCTGTGGGTAGTATAAACATTTTAGCAGTAATCTTCTAAACCATGAATATGGAATATCTTTCCATTTATTTGTGCCTTCTTCAATTTCTTTCACTAATGTTTTATAGTTTTTATTGTAGAAACCTTTCACCTCCTTGAACATTTATTTGTGGGTATCTTTTTGTAATTATTGTAAATCAGATTGTACAAAGCTATAGTATTGGCATAAAAATAGACACATAGGTCAGTGGACCATGAGAAAGACCCCAGAAATAAATCCATGTGTGTAAAGACACCTTATTTTCTACAAAGGTGCCAGGATGACACATTGGGGATAGGACAGCAAATGTTGCTGGGAGAGCTGGATATTTACATTCCAAAAAAAATTAGACATTTGTCTCTCACATTTACAAAAAGCAACTCAAATGAATTAAAGAGTTAGTGTAAGATATGAATTATGAAACTACTAGAAGAAAACAGGAGAAACACTTTAACATATTGGTCTGGTCAATGATTCTTTTTGGATAAGACACTGGCAACAAAAGAAAAAATAGAAAAATGGGATGACATGAACTAAAATACTTTTGGGGGGCAAAGGAGATAACTAACAGTGAAGACACAACCACAGAAGGGGAGAAAATGTTTGCAAAGTATATATTTGATAGGATGTTAATACCCAAAGTAGATAAGGAACTCAAACAATTTAATAGGAAAAATTCCAAATAATCTAATTTAAAAATGAACAAAAGAATTGACTTAAAAAAAACTAAAAAAAAAAGATATAAAAAGGACTAAAAGGTATATGAAAATAGGTGTGTGTCATGGCTTGAACATAAAGTGTCTGTGAACAGTCATGTACTTTAATGTTTGGTTTCCTGCTGGTGGTATTGTTTGTGGAGGCCATGAAACTTTGGGAGGTAGGATATAGACCTGTTAGGAGGAAGTCAGTCACTGGAGGTAGGCCTTTGGAGGATTTTACTCCAGACCCACAGGCCAGGTTTCTCAGCCTCTTTCCCCACAAGTTTTATTGGGTTGGTTTTTCTCCTAAAACTATGACAGCTACTAATATAGAAAATTTGTAACAGAGAATGGAATCATTGCTGTGTAGAAACCTAATCCTAACCATGTAGTTCCAAGGCCTTTGGAACTTGTTTGAGGGAGGAGTCTGGAAAAGTTTGGAGAAGTTAATGAGAGAAGCCCTGGAGGGCTTGAGGGGCTGTTCTGGTGAGTGTAAGGATGACCAGAATGCCCCCAACAACAGAAATACAAATGGGGCTCACAGAGTTTTAGAGGAAAATAAGGACTCTACTGAACACTGGATTAGAGGTGATCTATGTTATATTCTACCAAAGAGGTTGTCTGTATTTTGTCCATGCCCTAAAGATTTGAGTGAGATTAAAAGTAATAAGCTAATTAACGTGGAAGAAAAAATATATGAGGGAAATGAGATATAGGTGGCATGACATGGTTACTACTTGCTGTGTTCACCAAGATTTACGAAAAAATAGAGAAAATTGCAGAATAGGAAGATCTGGAAAATGTGCAGTTTAAAGAGGGAAAAAGCTATGGCTATGTAAGGTTACGGTGGATAGGGTTGGCTTGCATCAGGAAGCCCTAATTGTTGAAGAGATAAGCTGCAGAAAAGGCAGGCCCCAATCTCTTTGCTAGGACAAAAAAAAATTCTCCCAAGGTAGAGGAGTTGGTCAGATCTTATCCATCTGAGATTTAAGAGTTTAAGACTAAAAACTCATGTGAAAAGGGAGTATCTGAAAAGAGAGTATCTCTAGGATGTCCTGCTGAAAAAGTACCCCTAGGGAAATGGTTTCTTGATCTGAGCACATAGAGGATACCACTATAGCTGAAGTTTGAAAGGGTGAAGCTACATCTTACACTAGCAGCAAAGCTTGGTGACATCCATATCTTGGTAGTTTTGTAGGCATGCAAAATGCAAAGGTTAAGGAGTATGGAGGCTGCCATCATGGCTCCAGAAGATAGCCCACATGGCCATGCAATGTGCACCAGGGTTGGATGTCCTAAGAAGAGCCCTTGAAAGGCTGATCCATGAAGCTTTGAGAATGGAGCCTAAGCAGTAGGGGAGACCCTAGGATACTGGAGATGCCAGTGCTTTGAGATGTTTGCTGAGAGACGCTGCCAGCAAAAACTGGAGCCAGCCCAGGAGGAACATTTGTGCTACAAACTGAGGTCATAGGGGTGAAGCTATGCAAATTTGTTTGAGCCCTGGTGAGGCTAGGTAATATCACATGTGCCTATGCCACACAAGATCAGGGTTTTTGTGTCCAGTGGGATATTGATCTTGCTGTGGACTGATCTTTCCTTTCTGTGCCCTCATTCCTCCTTTTTGGAATGGGAATTCTTACTCTGTGCCATTGTATGTTGGAAGTATGTGACCTTTTCTGCTTTTGTTTTTTAAGGGGTCCATAGCTAAGTTGGGGCTGGGATTTAGCTCAGTTGGTAGAGAGCTGCGCTGTAGTCTCTGAGGTCCTGAGTTCAATTTCCAGCACCGCAAAAATGAGAGAAAGACCTAGCAATCCACTCCCAAGGCAATCCCAAAACAGTCAGCCATTGAAAACCCAATGAGGGTGGCTATGAGTCAGATACTGACTCCACGGCACCTAACAACAACAATAGCTAAGTTTACCTTGAGTCTCAGTAGAGACTTTGGACTTGGACTTCTAAGAAGAGTTGACACTATTGAGACTTTGGAGACTCTTGAAGTTGGACTGGATGCCTTTTGCATTATAAGATGGCAATAGACTTTTGGGGGCCAGGGGTGGAGTGTTATGGTTTAAATATAAAGTGTTCCCCAAACGTCATGTGCTTTAATGTTCGGTCGCCAGCTGGTGGTGCTGTTCATGGAGGATGTGAAACTTTGGGAGGTGGGATCTACCTCTGTAAGGAGGAAGTGAGTCACTGGAGGTGGTGCTTTGGAGATTTTTACCCTAGACCTGTTGCCATGGTCTCTCTCTATTTCCTGGTCTGCCATGACATGAGGTCATCTACTATAGGCACTGCAGGCACATGCCTGCCCTGCTGCAATTCTGGACTGATCTCTAACTGTGAGCTCCCAATAAACCTTTTCCACTAAGTTCATTTAGGTTGATTTTTTTGCTACAGCAATGACAGCTGACTAATACAGTGAGCATCACCAACCTGGGAAGTTCAAATCAAAAACCACAATGAGATATCATCTCACCCCAATTATCAAATGACCCTTATCAAAAAGACAAAAGATTTCAAGTGCTGATGAGGATGGAGAGCAAAGAGAAATTTTACAAACTGTGGTGGAAATGTAAACTAGTATAGCCACTATGAGAAAGAGTACAGGTTTCCTCTAAAAATATAATATAGAACTATACTGCAATCTAACAAACCCAGTACTGACTATATATCCAAAGGAAATGAAATCAGTATGTTGACAAGATACCTGCTCTCCTCTTTTTAAATCAAAGCTTTAGTCATAATAGTCAAGATATAGAATCAGCCCAAATATCCATCAACAGATGGGTGGGTAAAGAAAACATAGTGTGTGTGTGCATGTGTGTGTGTGTGAAATTCTGCCACTTGCCACATGGATAAACCTGGAGGATATTATGTTATGTGAATACACCAAGCACAGAAAGACAAATAATGCATGATCTCATTCATATGTGGATTCTAAAAATGTTGATCTCTTAGAAGTAGAAAGTAGACTGGTGATTACCAGAAGTTGAGGAAGTCAGAAGGAAAGGGAGAATGGGGAGATATTGGACAAAGAATACATAATAACATACACATAGGAAAAATGAATTTCAAGAAACTTATGGTAAAGCATGAATATATCCCACCTGAGTCCAGAGACCACCTCAAGAATAGGTTTAATGCATTAAACACAAATGATAAGAGACCAGACGAGTTGTGACATAATATCAAAGATATCATTCAAGAAGGAAGCAAAAAGATATTAAAAAGACAAGAAAAAAAGAACAGACCAAATTACATGTCAAAAGCAACTCTGGAACTTGCCCTTGGAACTTGCTCTTGAACACTGATCAGCTAAAGTAAAAGGAAGACATGATTAAGTTAAGGATCTAAGCAGAAGATTTCAAAAGGCAGCTCAAGAAGACAAAAACAAATATTATAATGATGTGCAAAGAACTGGAGGCAGAAAAACAAAAGGGAAGAACATGTTCTGTGTTTCTCAAGCTTAAAGAAGAAAAAATTCAAGCCTTGAGTGGCAGTAGTGAAAGATTCTACAGGGAAAATGTTAAACGATGCAAGAAACATCAAAAGAAGATGAAAGGAATACACAGAGTCATTATACAAAAGGGAACTGGTAGATGACCAACCTTTCTAAGAGGTTGCATATGAAGAGGAACCAATGGTATTAAAGGATGAAGTTGAAGCCGCCTTGAAAGAACTGGTGAAACACAAGCCTCCAGGAATTGATGGGACACTAACAGAGATGTTTCAACAAACAGATGCGGCACTGGAGGTATTAACATGTTTATGCCAACAGATTTGGAAAACAGCTACTTGGCCAACTGACTGGAAAAGATCCATATTTATGCCTATTCCCAAAAAAGGGGATCCAACTGAATGTGCAAACTATCAGACAATGTCATTAATATCACATGCAAGCAAAATTTTACTAAAGATCATTCAAAAGTGACTGCAGCAGTATAGAGACAGAGAATTACTGGAAAAGCAAGCAGGATTCAGAAGAGGGCAGGGAACCAGGGACATCATTGCTGATGTCAGGTGGATAATAGCTGAAAGCAGAGAATATCAGAAAGATGTCTATCTATGTTTTATTGACTATGCAAAGGCATTTGACTGTGTGGATCATAATAAATTATGGATGACACTTTGGAAAATGGGAATACCAGACCACCTAATTGTACTCATGAGGAATCTGTAGGTGAACCAGGAGGCAGTTGTGCGAATAGAATAAGGAAACACAGCCTGGTTTAAAGTTGAGAAAGGTGTGCATCAGGGCTGTATACTTTCACCATATCTCTTCAATTTATATGCTGAGCAAATAATCTGAGAAGCTGGATTGTATGAGGAAGAATGCGGCATCAGGATTGGAGGAAGACGCATTAACAACCTGAGTTATGCAGATGACACAACTCTGCTTGCTTAAAGTGAAGAGGATTTAAAACATTTACTGATGAAGATCAAAGATCATAGCCTTCAATATGGGTTACGACTAAACATCAACAAAACAAAAATCCTTACGACTGGGTCAGCACGCAACTTCACAATAAATGGCGAAAAGATTGAGGTTGTCCAAGATTTTGCTTTGCTTGGCTCTGTAATCAACACCCATGGAAGCAGCAGTCAAGAAATCAAACGACACATTGCTCTAGGAAAAGCTGTGGCAAAAGATCTCTTTATTGTATTGAAAAGCAAAGATGTCACGTTGAAGACAAAGGTGTGTCTGATTCATGTCATGGTATTTTTAGTTGCATCATATGGTTGTGAAAGCTGGACATTGAACAAAGGAGACAGGAAAAGAATTGATGCTTTTGAATTATGGTCCTGGAGACATCTATTGAATATACCATGGACTGCCAAAAGAACCAAGAGATCTGTCCTAGAAGAAGTACAACCAGAGTGATCCTTGGAAGCAAGAATGGCCAGACTGCGTCTTACATATTTTGGGCATGTAGTCAGAGGAGATCAATTCCTAGAGAAAGACATCATGTTTGGGAGAGTGGCAGGTCAATGCAAAAGAGGAAAACCCTCCACCAGATGGATTGACACAGTGTCTGCAACAATGGGCTTAAATATAAATAAGATCATGTGCCTGGCACAGAATGGGGAAGTATTTTGATCTGCTGTACATAGGGTAGCTATGAGTTGGACTTGACTCAACAGCACTTAACAACAACAACAACAATTGTACAGCAAGATGACTATATACAATGGATTCTTGCAAAATGTACAGTGGATGCTAAGTGCTCTCAAAACCACACAGATGAAAGAAAATATTATATTTGTATGTTACTATTGAAATCTACCAACCAAATCCAATGCCATTAAAAGTCTATTTCCTTAGCTTATGAATAACAATGAC
>VMDO01007946.1:0-87525 GCA_007922755.1 Pedetes capensis
AACTACAGTGGCAATTTGATTTTTAAGGAGAGAACTGAATTTGGCCTCTTGTAAGTGTTTATCAGTGCTGGAGGAGCAAGTGCATATTCTAGATAAACCTGAAAGCTACAAAGCTTTATGAGACTGGGAGTGAGGGACTCCTCTGAGCATTATTTGTCATTTCTTCACAGATAAAGTTTTATCTCCAGTGTAGAAAATGGCCTTCTTTTAGAGATTTACATCAGCATTCATTATTTTACCATGGCTTTAAAAAATGCAGCATTTTTTAAATAGTATGCTACCTCTGGATATTCTTAGTGAGTTGAAATAATTCATCAGAATTTGAGACTGGCTTTGAACATTTCCTAATGGAAATACTGCATGATTATGCAGGAACTCATCTTTCCTCCCTCCCTCCCTCCCTCCCTTCCTTCCTTCCTTCCTTCCTTCCTTCTAGGACTTCCTGTATCTTAGGCAGGTGATCTATTACTGAGTCCCATCACCAGCTTCTCACTCCTCCTCTTAGTCCTTTGAATGAGTTCTAGTGTTTATGCCCAGACCTGGAGTTTCATTCCATTGAGGCCTAAAGGGGATGACATTTAAGGACAGAAAACTCTTATCAACCAGTGGAATCTTTGGGGCCCATCAGGTGTCCTGAACTGAGCTCAGAAGGCAGAAGTCAGAAAGCTGAAGCACCTGCCAAGAACTCCTGTGGGGGCCGGCATCTCCCCGCTTCTTGTGGTCCCCTGGTGGCTCATGATCTGTATAGATGCAGAGAGGACGGAGCTGTGGCTTGGCTCCTCTAATGGGAAGTGTGTTCAGTGACTGGTCTGTGTCGTCTCCCACCAGCTCCATCTGATCCACTGGAACTCCACCCTGTTTGGCAGCATTGACGAGGCGGTGGGGAAGCCCCATGGAATTGCCATCATTGCCTTGTTTGTGCAGGTAACTCCTCTGCCACGGTTGTATTCTTCCTAGGTGCTTATTTTTAAGTCATTTTTGTGATTTTCTAAAATTCTCTGTTTTATTATTTAGAAGTCAAATTAAGCACATATACAGAGAACACTGGTAATTTAAAAATAGAAAACCTGTTCTTTGTTCTGAGTTCAGCCATATTCCTTGGTAAGAAAATAGTTCATTTATTTATTAGGAATTTTCTCCAGAGTGGCATCCAGGGTCTTGGGAGAAATGATTTAAAAAATGTCTCCTGAAGGCAGAGTTCATTTTATTTATGAAAAAGAATTTTGGAAAGTGAGTTTAGACCCTGGTTTATTGCAAAATCTAAGAAAAAGAATCAATAATATAATCATGTAGTGGATAACTTTAGCACTTTGTTATTAGTTTTTATTCAAAGATGATTTGAAAGGCGTATAGAAAACACTGATAAAATAAGATTGGCAAAGACCATGGCAGATTTTGCCAATATAAAACTTAGATTTGAGTTCCACAGTGGGCAAAGAACAATACATAAATTTAGCCAAACATACAAAATTGGCCCACGTACTTTCAAAGGTAAAATTTTAATCCAGTTCCTAGAGTGAATCTTTTAAACTTTGTCTTATGATCTGCTTGACATGCTGCAAGATTTAGAAGAGAAAGAGATCCTGGAAAGTTTAGCCATCTGTCCTTCCCATTTCTAATCTTGCAAAAGAGAAACCAAGGCCCATAGAGGTCAAGTAATTGTTTACAGCACACAACAATTTAATGCTACCAAGAACCAAAAGCCAGAGCTCCAATTCTGCATGGTTGCAGGCTGCCTCTTGGATAACTTTGGATTAGAGGAATAACGTTAGCATGGTCACCTTTAGTTTCTTAATTTTCCAAAAAGAGTTGTGCAGTGGCATATTTATTTATTTATGGTACTTGAGGATTGAACCTAGGGCCTTGAACAAACTTTGCAAGTGCTCTACCACTGAGCGCATACCCAGCCCATTTTTAATTTCTTTTATTTTGAGATGTGGTCTTCCTAAATTATGCAGGCTGTCCCTGGCCTTGAACTTGTGATCCTCTTGCCTCAGCCTTGCTAGTCTCTGGGATTAGAGATGTGTGCAACTGTGCCCAGCTTGGCCCCTTTAAATATGCTTTTTTTTTTGCTGGCATATGGCTCACAAATGTTATCAATTCCAACAATTTTCTTTCTTTTCCCTCTCCTCTCCTCTCCTCTCCTCTCCTCTCCTCTCCTCTCCTTTCCTCTCCTTTCCTCTCCTCTTCTCTGCAGGGATAGGGATTAAACCCAACGGCTTGCACATGCTGGGCAAGTACTCTACCACTGAGCCACACCTCCAGTCCCTTTTATATGTTTTGAGTCAGGGTCTCACTAAGTTGCCTGTGGCCTCGAACTTGTGATCCTCCTGCCTCAGCCTGGTGAGTCACTGGGATTACAGGCATGTGCCACTGGTATTTCAGATACCAGCAGGGCCACCTATAGTGGATAGGTTTCAACTGAGCTTCTAGACTAAGATAGACTAGGGAGAAGGACCCAACAACCCACTCTCAAAACAATTAGCCATTGAAAACCCTGTGATTAGTAGAGAAGTACTGATGTAGTGCTGGCATGGCAGTGTCGGGGACTGTTTTGTTCTGTTTTACAAAGGGTCGCTATGAGTGAGCCTGACTTGGTTACACCTAACAACATGTTATATGTGGCACTGTGAGTCGTACTTGTTGTAGGAAGATGAGTTTAGACTGGATTCTTGAGTATTATAGTGAATATTTGATTGTACTAGCTGTTACAACTTTAGTTACCTTTAGTACAAAATGACTTGGTCATTTAATTCCCCATCAAGGTCATTGAAGTGGACCAGAACCTTTGCTTCTGATAGTTCTTGTGAGCCAAAGCTAAGCATGAAAAATGTTGTATTTGTGATTTATGCTTTATATATTTCAGATAGGGAAGGAACATGTTGGCTTGAAGGCTGTGACTGAGATACTACAGGATATTCAATATAAAGTAAGTCATTATTTAAAAGAAAACAGAAAAACTAGTTCTATAAGAGGTCCCCAAGGCCACCCGGGTATGATAATTCTCTAGAATGATTTACAGGACTCAGAAAAGTTTCTGTACATAATAGTTATGATTAATACAGTATAACGTTACAGATCACAAATCAGCAAAGGAAATAGGCATCTGAGGCTGAGAAGGGAAATAGGAGAAAGCTTCCTGGTGTCCCTCCCAGTGAAATCTCCCATGGAGGCCCCTAATCCTGCCAGCAGTGATGTGTCACATGTGCGAAGGGTTGCTAACCAGGGGAGCTTATCTGAGGCTTGGTTTGTAAGGATTTTGTAAGGGTTGGTCATCGTGCTTGCCTGACTGCCCTCAGCAAATTCCAGCCCTTCTTCCTCATACTCAGCAGAATCAGGCATCTGTAAATCACATGGCCAGGATAAACCATCTGGTCACACTGCTGCAGCTTGCCTCAAGGCCTCAGGCATATGAAAACATCTTATGGGGTGGAATATTCCATGGGCTCAGGGGTTATCTCCCAAAAGCCAACGAAGGACCGGTCCTGCACACAGTCCTTTTTGGGGGATGAGAGGGGCTTGAGCAGCTCAGGCTTGCTGAGTTACTCCTTCCTGCTCACTCATCATAGGAAAGTTTTGTAAATGAAGCCAATACAGCTTTGGGAACCAGACTTTGAAATATCTATGTTAAATACTACAACTATTACTAGTACTACTACAACTAATAATAATAGTAAAGTCAAGTTCATATAAGCAATTAAGATAATACCACCACAGAATGTGATTTAGCTCAGTATAACTAATGAAATGGCCCAGCATAGGTAGGAAGCCAAGCTCTATTACAAACAGGACCTACACCAAATTGAATCTGAGCAACCATAGAGCAGGGAGTAGTTAACACCGATGTGGCTACTGGACATTCAGAATAGGAGTTAGACTTGCTTGATTAAAAGGGATCCAAAGGCCCAGAGGCAATTCTGAGATCCATCTGGAAGTCAAGTGCAATTAGCGATACGTGGGTACAAGCCCAGGGCATCTTCACCTGGGCTGAGTCTCCACTGAAGAGCTCCTATGCAGGCTCAGAATGAACCCAGCTGCCAGGGAAGTGCACACTAGTCAAAAGAAGCAGGCATAAGGGGGTGCAGTAGAAATGAGCTGAGAAAATCTCCTTCATTTCTTCAGCTAATAGAATCAAACATTATTGAATATAGGAGGCTGAGGAGAGACAAGTGTGCTGTAGCCTTTAATGTGCAAAATTGTCCCAGGAAGAAAGGAATTTCCTTTAATAATTTTCCCTGTTGGATCTGTGTTAAAGTGTAATCTTTTTTTTTTTTTTTTAATGGGATACTGGGGGTTGAACCCAGGGCCTCATGCTTGCATGCTTTGCAAATGCTGGACCACTGAGCTGCAACCCAGCACACCCCCCCCTTTTTTTTTAACTTTTTGAGACAGTGTCTCACTAAGTTACGCAGACTGCCTCTGGTCTCGAACTTGAGATCCTCCTGCCTCCATCTCCCGAGCCACTGGGATTACAGGTGTGCGTCGCCAAGCCCGGCGCTAATAGTGTAATCTTATAGGATAAATCTGACTGGCATTAATAGATCTGTTTGCCTGTAAGACCTGAGCCATTTATATGACAGAATTTAAAACAAGTATTGTAAGTGTGAGTTGTTAAATAAGGGTACAGAATCTTGCTTTGGAAAAAGAACAGAACGTTCACATGCGAGTTTCAGATCTCCATTTCTGGGTGAAATGAGCACCCAGAATAGACCCTAGAGCTGAATTATCAAATACATATGAAACAAAATGACAAATTGGGAGCCAGGTTGTAATGCCAAAGGCTTAGGAGCTGAGATCCAGCTTGTTGTTAGGTGCTGTTGAATCAGGTCTGACTCATGGCGACCCTGTGTACAACACAGTGAAAGCAGTCCCCAACACTGCCATGCTCGGCACTGTGTCAATGTTTCTCTGCTATCTATAGAGTTTTCAATAGCTGATTGTTTCTGGATTGTTTTAGATATGGGTTGTCAGGTCCTTCTGTTTTTTTGTGGTGCTGGGGATTGAACCAGGGGCCTCAGAGAGTGCAGGGTGGCACTTTACCAACAGAGCTAAACCCCAGCCCTGAGATCCAGCTAGGCACGAGGAAAATCCTTTCAAAAACTGCCCTGAGCCAGAGGTCAGACGTTTTTACTAAGACAGTCAGCCCAGGTCCTGGGTATGAATGTACTAGAAATAGAAAAAAATAGTTTATATGGGACAGATGGACACCAATTGCAAATTCCATGCAGTGAATGAAAGGGGAAATTGAACTGCAGTAGCAAAGATTGTCGTAGATTCAGAGCATGAGGGTCTTGTTGGAACCAATCAATCTTGCTCCAATGGGAAGACAGAGTGATAACACCTGCCAATCTAGGAGACCTGAGGAGATCATTTAGAAAAGGCTTCCATCTTCCATTTTGTCCTAGTAATTTCTTATTAAAAAATTTAGAAATTTTACCCTAACATAGAATAAATATTTTTTCTTTTTTAGGGAAAGTCTAAGACCATACCTTGCTTTAATCCTAACACTTTATTACCAGGTAAGCATTTATCTGATGGCATAAAATGAATTTTAACTATGCATATCACCATACTGTTTCCATCAGAATATACCTGAGTGTATATTATTAGTTAATAAAATTTCTTTGCAATTTATGGTCGCTATAGCAGGGACCTGCTCCAGTTTACTCTAAATACAGGAGTAAGCCTTTTGAAATAACAAAGAAACACTTTGCCACTAGTTCTGTTAATACATGAAAACTTTCTTAGGATTCTCATTTATAAAAATTGCTACCTCTGTGTAAAGTACCAGCAAACTAAAATAATACTGATACACTTCTGAGATGGATTGGTGAAGTTCTTATTAATCCCTAGAGTGAAATTAGCTGTGTATCTAATTACTTATAAGTACTTTGTTATCGTAATATAGTTATTTAAATATTATTTTAATTGTATTTATGCTCAGGTGCTAATTGTATGTCAAATACTCGGAAAATAACTTGGAGTTCAAGGAGATTTTACATAAAATTTTGGTTTTCCCATTTCTCTGCCTAGATTATGTGCTGTTTCATAGTGTTTAAAACAAAACCAGTTAGACTGATGCATTGTATTCTTTCTACATTTAATTGCTCTACAATGAGCCAATTTCCATTATGTTAAACATTTACTCATTATATTTAATCATGAATTTTTGCAGAGTTGATTTATTTATTTAATGTAGAGCTGATTTTGTAACAGTGATTTATTTTCTCTTATCATATTATGGTTTTAGTGTATTTCTGCTAAAGAAGCAATATAGAGGGAACCAGAAGAGAATGAGGGGCTGGTATGTAGCTCAGTTAGTAGAGTGCTACTCTGCACTCTCTGAGGACCCAGGTTCCATCCCCATCAGGGAAGGATGTGGTAATCCACTCCTGAAGCAGTCCCAAAACAATCAGCCATTGAAAACCCTCTGAGGGTTGCTAAGAGTTGGACTCAACTCCAAGGCATCTAACAACAACAACAATGGAAAAGAATGGTTGAAAACACAGGCTTTGAAGCCAGACTGCATAGGTTCAAATCCTGATTCTGCTGGTGATAAGCTGAGTGACCTTGGGCAAATTACTAACCTTCTGTAATTGAATTTTACTGTGTGAAAATGGGGCTAACAATAGTATCTATTTCATTGGGTTTGTTGTGAAGGTTAAATGAATTGATGAATAGTGCTCAGAACAGTACCTGGCTTGTAGTTCATGAAGTATTAGGAATAAATTAGGTAAATATAATATAAAAACAAAACAATAAACAAAAGCATAGATATGATATGCCTAAATTAACTGAACTGATGGATATGTGTCATGATCCATTGATAATAATCACTGAAAATGGAAGATTCATCATGTTTTCTATTATTTTTTCCACATGTATATGTGAAGGCCTAAATTTAAAAACATGAAGTCTATCTGAGAAGTGTCATCTTGGCACTTTGTAATTTGGAGAATTGTTGTTGGAGTCTTCAATATTATTAACCTGCTTTTTCATGACCTGCTCATGTGTCTGCACAGACCCTCTGCTGCGGGATTACTGGGTCTACGAAGGCTCTCTTACTATTCCACCTTGCAGTGAAGGTGTTACCTGGATATTATTCCGATACCCTTTAACTATATCCCAGCTACAGGTGAGTATGCTCTTTTAAATCTTTCAGACTGAAGTTCTGAGTTAAAGGTTAAATATTGTTTCTGTAAAAGGAAAATGTCTGTTTTATGTTTTAGCTCCCTTTAGATCAGTCATACCTTTTCAGATGAAAGTTAAATGTTTCGAGCCAGTGAAAGCAATGGAAAGGTCAAGGATGAACAAAACCCAGCACTCATTTATGATCTGTATTTTAAAAGTTATTTTTTATAGAGTAAATAGAAGTTACTGAGAGAGCCAAACTTTTGATTAGTCCACTTATTCCTTTATGTGGGTTTTCCCAGGTGTGGAGAGGAGAAAGGCCTAGAAGTAAAGTGAGAATGCCGATTATTTCTGTAAGTCACACATGGGCTTCGTAATAGTTCTTTTTTGGCCCACACAGGAACACTGTGTGGAGGGCGAGAGAGCTGGAAAAAATGCCCTGGAAAGTTCTGGATTGTTCACTGGCTTTACTTTTGATAACCCACCTCACCTGTGGGGGTGGGCTCCACATGGGTACTCTAAATGCTAATACAAGCCAGGCAGTGGCCCTCACTGGTGGTCCTAGCTATTTGGGAAGCTGAGACAGGAAAATCACTTGAGCCCAGGAAAGTGAGGAAGTGATAGGATGTCTAGACTCCTAGGGAGGATGAGAGTCAAGAAGGACGGAGCAGAGATGGCGTGAGAATTGTATTTTGCATATACATTCAGTTAAGGATTAGAAAGCATGAACTGAATTTAGCCATCACATGAAGTCTTAGGCTTGAAAATAACACAAAACAGCTGAGTGTCTATAGTGGCATTTATTCACTATTACCTTACTGATGGGTAATTTTCTAAAAGTAGATCAAATATTCTATGGAAAGATATGCTTTTTCTTTGAAATTTCACAACAAATTTCAGTTTACTAAAAATAGGTTTAATCTTGTTAAGTCATAGAAATTCCTCAGCCTACCTAGAAGTCTATGAAGAATTGGTCACCAGCACAGCACTGGGAATTTTAATGCTGAACTCTATGGAGAATGTTCACTGATGTCCTGTAGACATTATACAGTGTTTGACTACCGTGTTGATCAGTGTGTTGTGATAAAGTCCAAAGATTAACCCACTGTGCCTTTGGCTCTCTTTGGCTTCTAGGAGAACCTGACCTTGTGTTGTCTCTGTGAATAAGACCAGTGATCAAGTCTAAACCACACTCACCTAGTCATCCTCCTGGGTTTTTGGGAGATGAACCATGTCTTTCTTCAGGAGAACAAAAGCAAAAGCCATGTATATTAGCAGAAGACATTGCCACTGCCCTTGAGAATGGATGATTTGCCAATCAATTGTAACCTTTCTGGAAAAACGACTTAGGTGCTGTTGGCATATAGAGCCAGTTGCAGCATCTCTTCCATGGGCAGCAGTGTTGAATATAGACACATATACACACAAAGATACATACACGATGCATTTATGTATATTAAAATACAATTCAGAGTGATTTAGAAAAAAATAGTGGTTTTAGGAGAGTATAATCAGCCTGTCCTTGCCTCAGAGTCTTCACTTGGTGCTGCTCATATGTCAGAGAAAAGAAAGCAAAAATAATAGAGAGGCCAGTAAAAATGACAGCAACCAAAGGGAAAGGATGATTCTAGGTCTTGACCAAGAAAAATTGAGAAGCTTTGCATTATTGCTCTTAAAGGAGAGGAGAGAGAGAGAATGAATGGATGATCCATAAAATAGTAAGAGGAATGGCAGTTGAATGGCAGGTGGAGTCATTACATTGCTGAACAAATTGAGAGAATATAAAACTTCATAATGAGTTAAAAAAATGTTTACTCCTATATGTATGCAATTAAACTGCTTTACATGGGAAAAGAACCTGGCAGCCCACTCCTGAAACAGTCATAGAAAACTCTAAGAATAGCAGAAAAGTCCTGATACAATGCCAGGCATGTCACAGTATCTGGGCTTGTTTTGTCTGTTGTACACAGGGTCACTGTGAGTGAGACCCAACTCTAAGGCACCTAACAACAACAACAACAACAACAACAATAAGCTACTGGACATTCTTGTGGAAGCTGTTGGCACATTCACTACCACAGGATGACATTGTCTGTTTGGAGTAGCAGCACTGAAGAAAATGCTCTGGATCACAATACTTTCCTCTTAGATGCACAGCAGCTTGGATTTAAGGACTAGGCTTCTGTTGCATCAAGTCAAGTCCAACTCATAGTGACCCTCGAAGGGTTTTCATAACAACAACAAGGCTTCTGTTGCAGCGTAGTGCTGACAAGCCTATAGTGGAGCACTATTCTGAGTGTTGCAAATTGTAGAATGTAGGACTGGAATCCCTAGCTTAGCTGCATTTTTCATATTATTTCTGATTATCATATCATATGCTAAAGTGAAAAAGATGATTGGATAGGTTTGAGTGAGACTAATTTTCTTTTTAAAATGATCTATAACCACTAAATAACTTTAAGTGGTGATCTATGCATTAGTGAGACAAAGCCCAAAAAAGTCTCTTTCAACTGGATTGTTCCTTGAACATGAGATTCTAAGAACAGAATAAAAATACCAAACTTCATCTAATCTGACAATAAAAATTGTAAGACCTTTCCTACTTTTATAGTCATTAAAATGTGGACAGATATTCATCATAGAACTGATAGATCATGGTACTTTGATACAATGGCACTTGAACAAATGTATACATTCCATAAGGAGAGAAATGGGTTGGTCACTTTTCTCCTATTCTTCTCTGTATTTCCCTCCACCTAGATATTTCAGTGTCATATCTTATCCTCATTCTAATGTTAACTCTCTCTCATTATTCATTTCTTTTTCAACACCAGTGAAAAGAAGGGTGATGAATGTGTTGATTGTTTCCCACCCTGTGGGTATGTCTCTTAGAAATTTGAAAAATGTTTTACATTTTCTTTTTTCTCAGTCTGGCCTTGTCATCCCTTCCCATTTCCATATTCCTGTGAGCTGAAAAGTAGAATTCTTCCTAGATGTGACAGGACATGGTGAGAGCTTGGTTTGTAGGATCTAGGCGCACACCTCTGTCAAGCCCAGGGCTTGTGCATGCTAAACACATGCTCACTCACTGTGCTACACCCAGGCCTAGGCAGATGAAGACGTCTGATCAGCCAAGACTGCAGTTAACTTTCTAAAGTTAACTTTGTACCCCATGTAGGATTGGAGGGCCTGGTACCCTGAAGAGTAGGTTGCCACAGAGCCACAGCATGGTCATGCTGAGAAATTGTTTTGATAATTTGGAATATGTATTGTGGACTTTCATCTATGTCCATTGCTGCGGTTTGACTATGTCCCCTCCAAAATCCAGGTGTTGCTAATGTGATAGTATTAAGAGGTGGGGTCTCAAAGAAGCCATGAGGACTGCTTCCTTGCTGATGGGATTAAGGCCATTACAAAAGGGACTTCATACTTTACCTCGCTTGCTTATTTGCCTGACATCACTACATGCCAGCTCTTAGAATTCCCAGTATCCAAAGCTGTGAGAAAATAATTTCTGTCCCTGATAAATTGCCCAGTATTCTGTTACAGCAGCACAAAACAGACTAATACATCCATGGGTCTCAGCCTTAGTGTGCATCAGAAGTTCCCAGAGGCCTTGTTAAACCTGGACCGCAGGGCTCCACCATGAGATGCCAACTCAGTAGGTGTGGAGTAGGAGCTGACACCTTGCATTTCTATTCTGAGGAGGATGCATTGAGAACTAGTGTTTTACATCTCTCTGCATTCATACCCCCACTCCCTGCCCCCATGTGGTTGAAATCAACATTCTAACCCAGAGTGCTGAGGTTCTGAAGGTAAGTGTGAAGGGCAGCTCTGGACTGGCCCTGCCCAGTGGAAACACTGTGAGCCACATATGTAAGGTTAAACTTCCTGCTAGCCATAATAAAAGCTCCAAAAGAAAAAAGTAAAATTAATTCAAATGCTATATGTAATTCAATATGTACAAAATACTATCACTACAACATATAGTCAGTACAAAAAACATTGAGGAGATGTTTTTGCAGTTTGTTTTCATGCTGTGTCTTTGGCTCTGTGTGTTGTCTGTATTTCCCGCATATCTCAGTTGTACTAGCCACAGTTCAAGTGCTCAGTGGCCTCATGGGCCAGGTTGCTGTTCTAGAGTACAGTGGAAGAATCTTCTCTCCAGGGAGACTTCTGCCCTTTCTTAAAATGTGTTATTTTTAGGTACTTGTAGAATTTTTTGTATGTATTTTCTCAGTGTCTTCCATGTTAGGCAGCACCTCCCTGGTGACCTAGAGGTCTGTAACCCATGATTCTAGAGTTAGTTTCAGTCTGTGGGCTCATTGGCAGTTACTGGAAGTGCTAAGGGAAGACAGCTGAGGCCAGGGCTACTTTACTCTGGTGATGTGGTTATATTGTGATAGGAGTAAGAAAAGTTAACATCAATATTGCTGGAGACAAGATGTTGTCTTTTCTGGATTCTTCCTCAAGACAACCAAATAATCACAGTAAGGGAGTCAGTAATAGGATGAAAGCCAATTATGGATAAGAAGTCAGTGAGAAAGAGGGAGCAGTGATTTAACATAGAAATTTAGATAATAGGATAGAAGAAAAAAACCCCAAAAAGTTGCAGTACACAAAAGATAGGGGTCCTCTCTCTCTCTCTCTCTCTCTCTCTCTCTCTCTCGCTTCCTTTCTCTTTCTCTCTTTTTCCCACTATATTTGCATATATATGGACCTTTTAAGTAATTTGGTTTTTATTCTGTATTTGGTTAGAACCATGTTTTAGTATATTTTGTGCTGCTCTAATATATCATTGTGTTAGTCAGTTTTCCATTACTGTAACAACTACCGGAGATAAATCAGCATAAGCAGAGAAAAGTCTAATTTTGCCTCACGGTTTTGGAGGTTTCAGACCATGACCAGTTGGCCCCATTACTTTGGGCCTGTTGGAAAGCAGCACATTATGGCCAGGAGCATGTGGTGGAGCCAACTGTTCACCTCACAACTAGGACAGGAAAGGAGAGGGAGGAACAGACTGTCAGAGACCTGAATCCCACAGTACTCTTCAAGGGTACCCCTGCCCCCAAATAGCCTTAAACTTCCTCACAGACTGGGTGATTTATAATGAAACTAATGAGCAGAATTATATTTGGCTCACAGTTCTGGAGGCTGGGAAGCCTAAGAGCATTGCACCAGCCTCTGATAAGTCTTTGTGCTGTGTCATCCTATGATGGAAAGCTGAAAAGCAAGAGGGAGTGAAAGCAAACCCTCTCTCACAATAACCCATTCCCATGATAATGACTTGAGTCTATCCAGGAAGGCAGAACCCACATAACCTGATCACCTCTTATTAGACCCTACCACCCAGCATTGTTGCATTGGGAATTAATTTTCAAACCTATGAACTTTGGGGGCCACATTCCAGTCATGTTTTTTTGTTAGGTGCTATTGAGTCAGGTCAAGCTCATAGCTACCCTGTGTACAACAAAACAAAACACTACCCAACACTCTACCTTACACATGATCTTTTTATATTTGAGCCCATTGTTGTAGTCACTGTGTTTCTTCTTATTTTGAGTCATGCTACTTCAGCAAAAGGAGGTTCCAGAGGCTTTACTCCATTCCTTCCATTAAGGTTGACTGTAATTTGAGGAGATAGCTGTTCCCTAGTCATCTTTTGAGTGCCTTCCAGCCTGGGCAGTGATTTTCTGGCACTATATTTGACAGTGCTCTGCTATTCATAGGATTTTCAATGGCTAGTTGGTTTGGGAGTGGGCTGTTTTGTCCTTCTCACTAGTCTGTCTTAGTTTGGAAGCTCAGCTGAAACCTGTCCACCGTGGGTTGCCCTGCTGGTACTGAGATGGTGGTGGCATAGCTTTCAGCATCCCAGCAACATGCAAGCCCCCACAGCATGAAAAGCTGGCAGACATGTGGGGGATATTCCAACCATAGCATGCATAAGAAATTATATTATTCTAACTCATTTGTTGTCAGTGATAGTAAAAAGGAAATGAGAGCACTGGCCTTTGAACAAAACTGTTTTATGTGATATGATTGATGTATTAAAATCTATACATGTTAGTTATAGATTTATATACAAATATTGAGTATACCATGGACTGCCAAAAAAAACCAACAGATCTGTCCTAGAAGAAGTGCAACCAGAGTGCTCCTTGGAAGTAAGGGTGGCTAAACTGCATCTTATGTATTTTGGACATGTAGTCAGGAGAGACCAGTCCCTGTAGAAAAGCATCATATTTGGCAGTGTGGCAGCTCAATGAAGAAAAAGAAAAGCCTCCACTAGATGGATTGACACAGTGTTGGCAACAATGGGCTTAAACATAAATAAGGTCGTGTGCTTGGCAAAGAGTCAGAGTGTGTTTCATTCTGCTGTACATAGGGTCATTCTGAGTTGGACTCGACTTGATGGCACCTAACAACAACAACAACAACAACATATACAAATATGTGCATCTGATGGATTGGAAGCTAAGTATGCACCTGTGAAACCATGAAGGCCATAAACATCACCTCCCAAAGTTTCCTCCCAAATTCTCTATTATTATTATTATTATTATTATTATTATTCTATTTTTTGGTAAGAAAACATAAGGTGTATCCCCTTAGCATGTTTAAGTGTGCAATACAGTATTGTTAGTTGTACTATTGTTTTTGTTGCCAGGTGCCATCATTGTCAGTGCTTCTCTGCTAGTCATAGGGTTTCCAGTGGCAGATTGTTTCAGGAGTAGATTGCCAGGTCCTTTTCCCTAGCCTGCAGCACCTCGTATTCCCAGATGATCTCCCATCCAAGGACTAACCAGGCTGACCCTGCTTAGCTTCCGAGATCAGGTGGTATTGGATGCCAGGGTGCTATGGCTGCAGACAAAAGTACTGTGCTATGGAGTAAATCTCCAGAACCTATTTATCTTGAGTAATGGAAACTTTCTACCTTTAACCATCTCTTGCCCCTAGTTCTTGGCATCCACCCCTCTACTCTCTGCTTCTCTGAGTTTGACTATATTAGATCCACATATAAATGAGATCATATTTGTCTTCCTGTGTCTGGTTCATTTCTGCGTCCGAGTATAGAACCAAAGGAATTGAAGTTAATACCTTGAGGAGATATTTTCACTCCCATATTCATTGCAGCCAAGACATGGAAACACCTAAATGCCTATAGGTGGATGAATGCATAGAGGACACTGACTTCTCTATGTCATATTGCTCTTTAACATGATGACACACGAAATGTAAGTGAAAGCAAGTCTATTAGAGGATGGTTGTAGGAACTTGGGAACTCTTATAAGTTAATTTGTGCCAAACTGAAAACCCTGGAATTGGTCAGTACACTCATAAAGAAAGGAATTTTATAGCTGATCTTTAGTGAATAATCTGTTTTGTGAGCCAAGGAAGTTTAATAAATGTCTTAGTTTGGTTGGAGTGCATCTCTGGTTCAGAAAACAGCAACTATTCAATCTGATACCATCAGAAGATGAGGACTTCTCCCTCTATGTAATCTGTCTCTCTCAAATTAAATACAATTTTTAAGTAGATTAACATTAAAATCTATGCAACCACACACTCAGATACATGTAGTAATGATGGTCTCTGTATAATACCCTGACATTTGAGTTCGTTGGAGACTTTTATCCTGAAATATTATTCTGTTCATTCATCAGTATCTAGTTCAGTGTGGGCTGATTCAGTATGCACTTGAAACCATTTGAAGTGACTGAAGGACTTTGAGGGATGGTTATTTCAGAAAAATTGGCATTTCAGAAAGATGTGCTTTTCCCTCAATCTCTGTTGATGTTTGAAATCTTCAAAGTGTTGCTGTGATCAGAGAAAAGCATATTTTTAAATTTTTTTCTGAGAGTGAAACAAAGTTACAGAATTTATTAAGTCTACACTTTAGAATGCATGTGTGCATTCTGAGACACAGAGGCATCCAAGACATAAATAAGAACTTAACTAAGCAAGTAAAGCACTGGAAGCCAAAAAAACAAAAAAACAAAAAAACAAAAACAAGGAAAAAACCCAAACAGGGCAGCGCACATGTTCCCTCCAGTTTTATTTAACCTAGGTCTTGCTCCGTATGATGTCACTCCTAGATGCCTAACTCTGGGTGCCTGGGTGCCTAGTGTGGCATAAGCCCAGATAGGCCCGTCAGAGTCCCGGGATGTGCCGATAAGATCAAAATAAGGAAGTTCTTTTCTGTAGATTTTTCTGTTGGAGGATTTTCCCTTTGGTAAAGTGAGATTATACATTGTATCAGTTTAAGAACATAATCATGAGGGAGTTGCCCTTCCTGTGTCTCAAGCCTAGAATTACATAGAGGGGAAGGTAAAAATTTAAAGGTTACATACATTTTTGACCCCAAGGATGACTTAATTGCTATTTTAACATTTTCATTATTTACAAGGTCTCTCAAAAATAACGTCTTTATGTAGGCAGTCCTCACAGCAGTCTTCTTGGTAGCTGTGTCAGAGTTCTCAACTCTGAGCTGGTGAGATTCAAACCCGATCCTGGGGTGAAAGCTCTTTCCCTTTCTGTGCCCCCTAAATTTCCCTGGCTTTTTATTCTGACTCATTTCCCCCATCTGAAGAAAGAAACATTTCTCGTCAAATAACTTTCTCCTTGAGTGCAGTGATTGACACTGGCTGTAGATTCCTGTTGTCTCTTCCAAAGTTATTTTCACAGTGTGTGTCAAGCTGAAGCGAAGGGTTTGGAGGACATATCTTCAGAACAGGATACGTGATATATAATGAACCTAGTTTCAAAATAAGCTTCAAAGTGATTAAAAAATGAAAGAATTCTCAGAGTGGGTTTAGGTAGTTAGGTTTCTTGTCCACATTCTTTTTCCGTGACTCTGTCTGTGGTTCAGGGATTCTGGCTGCAGGTTCTACAATCACTATAATGAAGCAAATGCTAGGAGAGGTAGATGGCTTCCCATTTTCTTGGTGGATTGGTGTCCTAACAATTTTAGCTAAATATTTATCTCAAAATGCTAAAGGTTTTACTTCAAAGGAAGTTGCACAATAAGAGGACCAGGTAGTATTTATCAAACACTTTCTATGCGTTTGATTTTTTATGATTTTTCTCACTTCTTACACTATCCTTGTGAATGTTGTTATCATCATCTCTGTTGCACACATGTGGAAATGGAGGCTTATTAAGGTGACATCATTTGGTTGTTCGGGTGGCAGAGCCAGGACAAGAACTGGCTTTTGGATTCAAAGCCCACACTTTCACCATCATATTCTTTTTGAAATAGTACTGGATTCTGTGGTAGGCAAGGTTCCTTTCCACCCCACACTGATGGAAAACTTTACAGTGTAAGCAAATAATGACAGAGGATTCTCATGAAGCCTAGTTCCAGAAGTTTTCCAGTTGCCACAGCAGTGAGTGCTACCCACATTCCTACTCTAAGACCCTAAGAAGGTCTAGTGTAAAACCATCATGTTTGCTAAATAGCTCATTTCATGTCTGACTGGCACTGCTATATAAACGTAGCATGTAGGCATTATAAAAAGGCAAAGTAGCAGGACAATCCCAGTTGAATCAGACTTATCTCATTTAAGGAAATCAGTTAGCTTTTGGAGACATGAATAAAGGAAACATTTGAAGTCAACTTTGTAACCTAGCTTCTAATCTAACAAGCCATTTAAATGTTCCCAGCCTTGTGTTCTAACATGTATGTGAGTGGATTAAATTAGAATCTTGTGGGATTCAACTCTTTTGGAATCAGGGATCCTCACCTTAAGAAAACACACATGTACAATTTTACTTATCATTTAGAGATTTCATGGCCACTTTAAAGACTAGCCTTTTTGTTAGAACCTCTGAATTAGTTGATCTCTTGCGTTTCTTCTCTCTTTGTGAAGAGCAGAATTCTTTGGTTGTGTTACATTCAAGACCTTTGTAGATACAATTTTTTTGATACATGGATGGTGTTATGGTTTGAATTTAAAATATCTCCCATAGGTGTTGAGATGTTTGTCTCCCAGATGGTGACACTGTCCTGGGAGGCTGTGGAACTTTAGGAGGTAGAACCTAGCTTTGCAGAAGTAGGTCACTGAGGAGGGGCCTTCGGAAGTTTTACCTGAACTCCCACTTCCTGTGATTGCTCTCTGCTTCCTGATGCCATCATGTGAGGTTCTCTGGCACAGGCCCTGCTGCCTGCCCACCACCATGCTTGCCCTGCTTCCATGGAGTGGAATTCTCTAAACAGTCAGCCCAAATAAATCTTTCCTCCCAGATGTTGTTTTGTCAGCTCTTTGGCCACAGTGACACACAAGCTGAGTAGCACAGATGTTGAACTTTTGGTGGACTGATGTTGTTCAAATCATATTGCTCAGTACCCTAGGATATAGGTGGGATATATAGGTTATATTGATTTGACCAGAATTTCTAAAGTGATAGCTATGGAGCTTGGAAAAGAGCAGGTGGACTTAGAATTGCCATACTTTGGCTACTAGCTAATTTGGAGATTTTCTTAACCTCAGTAGTCTCAGTTTCCTTCTTCTGTGAATAAAATGAAGAATGGCTGCTTCATGTGACTATACAGCACCTTAATGAAGTAACAGATGATGAGCCCTGTGGGTAAGTCAGCTAGTAGGTGGGAGTGAGCCTGGAGAAGGCTCATGGTAGTTTTGCTTGTTGCCTGAATGCTTCTCAGAGAGTCATGTCTGGAGTAGGTTCTAAGAAGGCTCAGACCTGGCAAGTCAGAGGAACTAGAGTGGCTAATGGAAAAGGTCCTCTGGAACCTGTGGTCCTCTTCATATGTCCCAGGGAAGCCATAGGACCTGGAGGAGTGACCACAGCAAAGGACAGTAAATTGAAAATTGCTGTCACTAAAAGAGGAATTGGACTGACACTTTCAGAAAATAAGAGGTGTCTTTAAAGCTGTATTCTTTTTTTTTTTTTTTTTTTTTTTTTGTGGTACTGGGGATTGAACCCAGGGCCTCGCGCTTGCATGCTTTGCAAGTGCTGGACCACTGAGTTGCACCCTTAGCCCATTTTTTTACTTTTTGAGACAGGGTCTCGCTAAGTTACGCACACTGCCTCTGGTCTTAAACTTGCGATCCTCCTGCCTCCGCCTCCTGAGCCACTGGGATTACAGGCGTGCGCCACCGCGCCTGGTTTAAACCTGTATTCTCTGAAGGGTTAGATGAATAGCAAAGAAAGTCTCTTGATGAAGCCACCCTCTAATTCATCTAATTTGGAGATTATTCCAATTCTAATAATTTCCAATAATTTGGAAATCTAACATCTAATTAGTGCTAACATATAGTGACGTCAGAATATGTTAATTAAAATTTCCTTAGGATGCATTTAAGAATACTTACTCACTTGTTCACCCTTTCTTTTTGTGTTAAAGACAGGCACACAGGCTTTTTGAGAAGTGTGTAACATTTTTCACATTAACAAATCCAGCAGGTATTAGTGGCTATTGGAGTTTTCTGGATACCTTGATCTCTAATTCTGTTGTCTTCACTTAAAAGGGCCTTGTCTAATATTTTACTTAGGTCTGGAAGAATTGAGTCTTTTTTTTCTTTTTTTGAAGTTTGGTTTTAATTTTCTCTTTTATATTATTGTGATTTATGCATATCTTAAGTCATTTATGAAATCCGATCTTGTTAATGTCTGCTAAGTGATTAATCTGTTTTGTTCTGATTTTATTTCCAGATAGAAGAATTTCGAAGGCTGAGGACACATGTTAAAGGGGCAGAACTGGTGGAAGGCTGCGATGGGATTTTGGGAGACAACTTTCGACCCACTCAGCCACTTAGTGACAGAGTCATTAGAGCTGCATTTCAGTAGCCGAAGAAAACAGGAGCAAGCCCATCTTCATTAGGGTATGTGCAGATTAAGTAAGAACAGTGACATGCACAGTGATCTCAACCCAGAAGCATTCCAAAGTCACTCTATGGTCAGCCTGCTAATTTAGTAACAAGACAAGTGCACTTTATTAAATAACATTTATAACACATTCTCAAGTCCCATTAATGACATGGCAGGTAGTTATTTTAATTTCATGCAGTGTTGGAAAATTCTCTGATTCTTGTATTTTCCCACCAGAGCAGGCTTTTGCTTTAATATTGGCTTTCATAAGGAAAGGCATGTGAGGCAAAGAAACCTAGATTTGCAAGGACCTCTTTAGTAGTTCACTATGTTGCCTCCTGAAGCTGCCTCTGTCACCTCCTGACGACCCGGAAGTATGAAGGAAGGGGATGGGGGTGTGTGTAAGCCTCTGTGTTGATTTTCTTGTCTAATGCAGATCTAATCATCTTGTGTTTTGGGATACACAGGACAGATTTGGCATGGATTAGAATACTTGTCCTATGGAAGTGCTTTTAATTAGTTCATATTTATTGTAAAAAAATGGGTTTCATTTTGACATTTTCATACATACATGTAACGTACTTTGATCACATTCACACACATGCACATTTCCATTACCCTGTCTTGTCCCCCATCTCTCTTCTGGAAGTGCTTTTTATTTGGTAGATCACAAAGCACTGGCTAACTATCCGAATAGGGTACAATACTTTATTGATTGAAAAATAGTCTATACACTCTGATATAATGAATCCAGTATATATTTTCCTTACCCTTAAGGCACAGGAGAAGGATGTGACAGTTCATTCCTGGAATAGTCCCCAAAACAGCCATTGAAAACCCTCTGAGGGTCGCGATGGATCGGACATAAGTTGATGGCACCTAACACTGCCACTACCACCCTTAAGGAGCTAACAAAACAAAACATCACAAACATGAAAAAGATGAAAGTATGCAAAGATGACCATGTACTGGATTCTTTCTTTACCTTACAAGTTGCCTAAGCATGCATGAGTTGGGGTGCATCAAAGCAAACTGCTGCTTCGCATGGGGGCTGTGTCTGTTGGGATGGTGCCTGGGGAAACAAGACAGACTTGGGACTGTTGGATGGACCACTGAATGTGTGGACGCGTACCTTGTCAGTTGTACTTTGGATAGGGGAGGGTAGAAATCTGACTTCAAGGAGCTCATAGTCTCCTGAGCTACACAGTGGATGTGGGGATTTCAAAAGGTGGTCACTTTGTCTATGTGCCTTTTCTTGTCTCTTTGTTATTAGTGTACAGTACCTCAGTCATGCTGTTTCATCTTTTGTGAAGGTGTTTGCTAACCCCATGCTGCCTGTCTGTCTGCCTATTGAAATTCTAGGTACTCCAAGGCCCAGTTCAAATACTGATTACCCTGGAGACTTTCCACTTCTCTCTGAAATTATGCCTCTTATTTCATATTCTTTTTTCCTTTTAGCTCTTTGTGTATTTCTTATTTCTCTATCACATTTCAAGCTTCTCAGGTTGAAATCTGTTTATTGTACCGTGAATCCCTTGTAACAAATTTCACATCATCCCTTGTACATCTTTAGGCAAATTAAAAGTTCCCTAGAACAACATAAATTGCGTATCAGCTAGCCTTACTCATTTATTCCCAGTTTTCTGAGATAGCCGGTGTAGTTCATCTCCCCCACCTTCAAATTTTGGAGATGATGAGGGTTGGGTATATTTACCTTTGGAAGGAATGAAAAGAAATTTTCAGAAATTCATAGGTCATAAAAGGGGAAACTATATGAGAGTGCATTAGGCTAAACCTCATAATGGATGTGTTAAAGAACTAAAATGATATTCAATCAAAATTTGTTACAGAACACCTATTACAGAGCAGGTTCAGGATATGTGGAGGTGGGAAGAACAGATGTGGTCTCTGTCCTCACAGAGCCTACACTCTGAAGGGGGGATTCCCTGACAGTAGAGAAATATGCCCTCAAAAATATATAATTGTAAATGGTAATAAATTCCATGAATGTGGGTAAGGAGCCCTCAGGTAGAGGGGATATCTTTTTGTAAAGGCTCTGCTCTGATAAGATGAGTTAAGAATTTGATGCATTGAGGTATCTGAAGGAAATCACAGTGAGTCTAGGGTATAGAAATCACAGTAGCAACCGGTGAGGCTGAGATCACAGAGATTTTGGCAGTCATGCCAAGGTGTCTTCATTTTGTTACAGGTGCACTGTGAACCTACAAAGACATACTTGGGAATGACCTGCTCCCATGTCTATTTATAAAAGCTTTCCTTAGATGGAGAATGAGTGGATTAGATTACAGGGCACCAAGGCAGGAGTGGAAAGATATTTTAGAAGTCTGTTTGGTAGCCAAAGTGGGTAACATGCAGCCCAAAACCTAGAATAGGAACAGTGGTGATGGGGAGGAGGCAATGCAAAGAAGTTGCATCTGGTGATGAGCTGGGAGAAGGTAGAGGGGGGTGGAAATGTCGTTTTGGGCTTAGGAAACCGTGGATAGAGTGTTACCCAGTGACACTGGAAAAGCTGGGGAGAGGCCCTGTTGGGGATGGAAAGATAAAGAGTTGAGTTGGGGCAAAGTGAGAGAGAGCCGGGCTCCTTCATCACAATAGAGGGCTGGTTCTGTAGGTTGTTGGAAGTATGAGAGTGACGATCTGAAAATTGGCCCAGGCTAAAATAGGGATGTACTTGGCATAGAGATGGTATATGGATATTATTGTTGTTGTTAGGTGCCATCAAGTCGTTGTCCAACTCAGCGACTCTACATATCATAGGCAAAACACTATTGTCAGTGCTTCTCTACTATTCATAGGGTTTTCAATGGCTGATTGTTTTTTTTTTGGGTGGATTGTTGGGTCCTTTTCCCAAGCCTACAGCATTGTGTATTCCCAGACGGTCTCCAATCCAAGTACTAACCAGGCCCAACCCTGCTTAGCTTCTGAGATGTGATGGGATTGGATGCCACAGTGCTATGGCTGTAGGCTTATGGATATAGGTAGGTATGTGCATAATGTAACTGGTATATGGTTATAGGTATATGCATATGTAATATTCTAATGGATCTCATGGGGTTACCTCATTAAAGGTTCATAAAATCTTACATGAGGTAGCCAGGCATGATGGAACATGCCTGTAATCCTAGTGACTCAGGAGGCAGAGGCAAAAGGATTCACAAGGCAGCTTGTATAACTTTAGCGAGACTCATTAAAAAAAAAAAACTGGGCTGGAAATGCAGCCCCCCCAAAAAAACAAGCAAACAAAAAAAACTGGGCTGGTAGGGCACTTGCATAATGTGTATGAATGCTAGGTTTGACCACCAAGTACTGTGGAGGAAAAAAAAATCTTACATGAGGCTTTACAGAGGAGTCACCCAAGACCCATAGACATCAGGTCATTGCACAAAGTAATGCAGTTTATGAGCAGCAACATTGGAAATCTGCTGTAATCAGCTTGACTATCAGAGCCCTTTTTCTTTGTCTTTACTTTCTTTTTTTTTTAGACAAGTCTTGCTATGTAGCCCTGGCTGGCCTGGAAATTGCTGTGTGAACGAAACTGGCCTTGAACTTGTGATGATCCTCCTCCCTCTGCTTCTCTAGCATTGGGATTACAGGACCATGCCACTACACTAGGCCTAACCCTTTTTCTTAACCACTACCTGGGCAAAGATCAAAGAGGATCCCCACACAGGTGTCTGGGTGGTATAACAACAAAGGACACATATTGGAACAGGCTGAAATCAGGTAAAAGGGCAGCTGTTTTTTTAGGGTATTTAATGTTATAAAGAACTACCAATGGTTTTTCCAAGCAGTTGCAGTCTCACCAGCAAGGCATGAGAGTTCCAGTTCCTCCACATCACTAGCAATATTTGGCATTGTTGATCTTTTTATTTTAAATAGTTATCATCATATATTAATTGCACAGATTAATGGGGTTCATTGTGGTATTTCCATACATGCGTACATCATGTGTTAATCATAATAAACTAGATTGGGGGGTCAGAAGGCTGTGATTGAAGGAGACCTCTTTATTTTACTTTATTTCATTTTAATTTGTTTTATATTTTATTTTATTTCAAAAGAAATACCAGAACTTGTCCATACATGGTAGGGAAGGAGCATGTAGCTATAGCTGGGGGAGGCTGTTTCTTGGAGAGGCTGATCCCAGCAGTGAAGTCTGTGAATACTAGAAAGGGATGAAATCCTGGGCACAGATGGAGACTGAATTTTTTAAGGGAACAGACACTTTTCTGTGCTGCAACAGGAAGGAAGGAAGTGTTGATTGATAGATGGAGGGTGTCAGGGACTTGCTTTTGTTTTTTAATGAGGAATGGGACAGTAGCCAGGAGGGTGAGAGCAGCAGGAAGATAGGAATGGAGCAGAGTGAAGGGGGAGGATGTACCCTCAGGAGATGCAGAGGCTTGGTGAATGTGAACTTGGGACTTTCTCAAGTCTATGGTTATTATTCTCTCTGTGAATATCATTAACTGTAAATGAAGCTTCTAATGAAATGAGATTATTGCCTTGAACGTTTATCTCTATCTGCTCTTAGACCAGAGGTATTCAGACAGAGGTCTGAATACCTAAATAACCATCACCATTCATATTCATTCATATTCTCCCCCCCACACACAGTGAAATGTGTATAAGGTTGTGTATATTTCAGATGCTTCATTGTATGATAGAAGAATAATGTTTACTTTTTCAAAGTTTTTAATTAATTACAATTTAAATGTTCTAAAAAGGAGGCTGGATTTATAATCTCAGTGGCAGAGATTACTTAAAGGAGGTAATTTTTCCATAAAATTCATAAGAATGGTTTAGAAATCAATTCTGATTTCATCCTTTTCTAAATGCATTTTTATCCTTTTATCTTGAAATGTGTAATACAAATCTAGTCATAGTTCTACATAAAAATTATATTGGGAAATCAGACTTATGGATGTGTGCTTTTTATTTGATATTTAATAATGCCCTAAGGCAGGTAATTCAAATTTTTATTAAAGTGAAATGATTTGACAGACTTTGAATTTAATGCATGAATGTTTCAGTTAAGCTCTTGAACTAAAAAGGGGAAAAAATTCTGTGGTAGATAGATGCTTTCCAAAAAAAATGTTTAAAATAATTCAGATTTACTTTAGCTATGTTTTACTGAAATAACTTTAGTTTTCGTATTTAAAGTGACAGGTCATATCTGGGGGCCTTTGATAGCTAAGAATTATTTCTATTAATAATATGAGACTTTCTATGTTACCATTTAAGAAGTAGGAACTATAATTTTATACATGCTGAAAGACTTAGCATGTAACTCACCAAGGTGCTATGAATTCTTTAGTTAAACAGTGGGAGTTCACATTTTGGGGAGCCAGTTGCTCCTAAGTGATCCTTTATTCATTGAATTTTCTATATACAGGCAGAAGAACCAAATTTTAATAACAACAAACAATAGTAAGACTAAGCTTTAGGTTCAGTTTACATACAATTAGTGTTATATTGGGACTGATTTTCTGATGAAATGATTATTTGCCTATTCATTAAGTATTAGCCCATTTTTAAAGGTATTCTGACTGCTCAAAGGCTATCTTAACTCATGACTTAAATTCTGTTAAAACTGTGCATAGGTTTATGATAACTATAATGAACAAAATTATTTACTTTTTGTAAAAGCCAATGCCGTAAGATTCTCTAGTTTTCTTTTTTTCCCCTTAAAAGTGAAAAAAATAAATTTATTTTAAATCAATTAAAAGAGAGAGAAAAAAAGAAAAAATGAAGAAAGAAAGAAAAAGAGTTATTCAGCAAGTGTCTCTGAATAGTCCTTTCATCAAACTTACCCTCATTTTTCTTTCTGGGTCTTTGAAGTCATCCTTGACTGTGTTGAACTTTTCCAAGTATGTACTTTTGCAATTAATGGGATTGTCTTCTTGGCTTTAATAAAGCTATAGCTAGCATCAATTTCCTATCTGTTTTCTTTTATAACATAAAAGAGTTATATGTTAGAAAAGAATAAGGCATTATGGGAAAGGAAACACTGTGTGGAGAAAGTGAGAATGCCAACTCTCAACTCTGAATGACTAAGTGGGTAAAAGCCATTATCCTTCTACGATAAATGAAAGCTTGAAGCTGTATTTTCAGTCAGTAGAACCTGGACTTGCCTCAACTCCAGTCATTTAACAGGATGCACAGCATTAGGGTGAGAATAGAATGTGCTAGAGATACAGCAGTTTTCTGTTCACTGTATCATATAGAATTTCCTCAAAATGGAATGGATTTCCTAAAGGATCACAAAATGATTTCAGTAAAATGCCAAAACACTCAGGATGGTCCAGCTACATATTAGGTTTTGATTATGTGATATAAAATTTATTCTTAACCCAAGAATGAAAAATATCAAAGTTATATAGGCTTTCTGCAAGATTACTGACCAAGGAAAGTAATTCTTGCTTAGAAATATGTCACATCTCCTTTTTACATTTTATGTTAATAATTTATTATGGATAAAAATTCTGAAATGATTTTATTTTTTCTTACCTGATAATTTAAACAAAATTGTGTTTGGGAAGGAAAAAGAGTAATTTGCAGTCACAGACTAAAGTATATGTTGAGCATTAATATTTTTTGACACTTTAAATATAGTAGATTTCATGATTTTAACCCTAAGGAATATATTCTCTATAGGAAAACAACTGACTGTGTATGTCACTTAAACACATCCTATTATCTCTTTTGTCTTTGTTGTTAGATGCTGTTGAGTCATTGATTCATAACGACCCTATGTACAACAGGTGAAACACTTTTGTTAGTGCTTCTCTGCTATTCATAGGCTTTTCAGTGGCTGGTTGTTTCAGGAGTGGACTGAAATGAGAGAATAGGCCGCAGGTAAATAAGAAGGAAAATGAAATGATTGCTTCTTTATGAATAAGATTTTCTTAGTAATCTGCAACAAGAGGAGATAAAGCTAAAACACTAATTTGAGGGAATTACCAGTAATGCCAAAAATAGAGGGAAGAAGTCATCAGAAATAACATGTACTTTCATCAGAAGTTTGAGATAACCCTGCCTGCCTGACTGCTTCCTTCCTTCCTTCCTTTCTTTTCTTTCTTTCTTCTTTCCTTCCTTACTTCTTTTTTTTTTTTTTTTTTTTAATACTGGGGGATTGAACCCAGGGCCTCGAGCATGCTAGGCAAGTGCCCTATCACTAAGGTCCATCCCCAAACCCTTTTTTATTTTTAATTTTAAGACAATCTCATTAATTTGCATAAGTTGCCTCTGTCTTTTGAAGTTATGATTCTTCTGCCTCAGCCTCTCGAGTCACTGGGATTACAGGTGTGTGCCATAGTGCTTGGTTCAGCAGGAGATACTTCTTTTTGGGTACTAAATGATTGTTTTTTTCTTTTCTGCACCTCTTAAGATTAAAATATTATAGAAAAAGTTTCAAGAGAACCTTTTATGTCAACATTTCCTTAATGATTAAAAGTCTTACAAGTAAAACGTAGGGAAAAATAGAGTCAAGGTAGAATTAATGCTTACAATTTTACAATTATAAAATTAAATTAACAACTTTACAATTATAAAAACTTAGAGGATTACTTAGAAATCTAACTCAAATTGAAATAAAGGGTTAAGGAATTGACTGTTTAAAACCAAATCATTATTTGGCAAATATAGTAATTATTAGGTAGTAACAGTATTTCCTCAGCTGTCTGCCTTTTTAGGATTAGCCCCAGGAACTTACCATCCTAGACGAGAATGTTCTTTCTGTTTTCTATTTAAGTAGTGTTAATATTTAAAGGACCAGGTTTTACCTCCATGAAGTCTTTCTCAAGTACACTGGCCTTCCTAGCCTTTCTCTCTACTTTTCAAGTTTAGTACCATGTTATAATTAATTTCGGTCTTCTAGTAATATACTTAGCAATAAGTGTTAGTCATAGTTCACTAAACTATAAATTTCTATGTTGTTTTTGTTATTAGGTGCCACTGAATTGGCTCCAACTCATAGGGAACCTATGAACAACAGAACAAAACATTACCTAACACTGTGCCATGCCCGGCACTGTCAGTGCTTCTCTGCTATTTATAGGGTTTTTGATGGTGGATTATTTTGGGAGTGGACTACTAGGTCCTTCTCCCAAGCCTATAGCACCCAGTATTCCCAGGTGATCTCCCATCCAAGGACTAACCAGGCCCCAGTTTTTGAGATCTGATGAGATTGGATGCCAGGGTGGTATGGCTGTAGACAAATTTCTATGTACTAGGGTGAAAATAGTTTGTAAAATACTGTCTTAAGGAGGCTTTCTTTGTGCAGGACTTTCAAGAACCTTTAATAATCCAGGGTCAAAGCAGTCTGACATAGTATACATCATTTGAACAAATTTAACCAGAAGGCAGTACAAGGTTGCAAACTGTGTTTTGGTGAATATATGGCAATCCAAAGCATTCTTTGTAATTTTGGAAGATCTGAAGTTTGGAGAAGTAGGCAGAGCTGGTAAGTGTGGGGACCCAACCCCACAGATACCCCTGCTCTTCCTTACATACTTCAGGGAAGGAAGGCAGATTTAGGATGTGTCCTGGGCCCTAGATATGCTAGTTTGGAAACAGTACGAAGTAAGAGTAAATCAAAAGATTTGTGATAGTTTTACACTTTTGTTAAAGGCTAAGAAATCTTGCATGACAGCCTTCCACTAGTAGTGATAATTAGTTTCCAGTAGTGGGAGTGTGCCCAGCACTGTGCTACATGGTTTACACTTCTCATCTCCCCTCAGAAAAACTCTTCAGAATTGGCATTGCTTTTCAAAAACATTTTCAAAAAAATAAACTGAAGCCCAGAGAATTTAATTATCTTCAAGTGATGAAATTGATAGAAATAACCACTTAAATGTAATGCCCTTGAAAACACATGCATACAGTTTTTCCTTACATTTCCTGTTCAATCAACATTCAAAGGATGCGATTAAAGTGTCATTATAGTACAGTATGAGATTTCAGATTCCTGGGTTAATAAATAATGATGTCAGCCTAGCTGACCAGTCTAGACCCTAATCTAGTACCTTTACACATAGTAAATATTGGTTAGTTAAATGAAAGTATTTTCTTATGTGAACTTTATATTTAATTTTGGATTATTTGAGATTATGAATTGCAGTATGACTGCATATTGTCCCTTTTTAGCTTAGCTATTTTACTGTTATTTAACTACATGACACAGTGTCTTTGTTTCTTCTTTGGTGATTAATGGTAAACTTCTTAAGGGTGGTAAATTTAAAGCAGCATTTTCACACCTCATCTTACTGGCACTCTCAGCAAACTCTGGCACAAACTTCCTTCTTGCCACCTTTATTTTTTGGTATTTTCAAGAAAATTTCCTTTTATCTTTCTCTCTAGACCACCTCTGCATCCCCTACAGGCTGCACAAATGTCCTTTTAGGAGGCCATTTAATGTTGGAATCCTCAGAGATCAGCCTTTGGGGTGTACTGTCTGCAGGGTCCCTCGTCCACACAGCTTCAGTAACTACTAACTACACATGACTCAGTCATTTACTTTTCTACACTGGGTCTCTCAGTTAAGTTCTAGTGTCACATGCCCAGCTATCTGTATAACTTTTCTTTTGGATGTGTCAAAGGCATCTCAAAGTTAACACACACACAAGATTGGATACCTGGCTCTCTTCCAGTTAACTTTGAAACTCAGGTCATGCCTGACCCCTTGCTTCCTCATCTCACCCCACACATCCAATTTATCATCCATTGTCACGTTGGCCTTCTGACAGCTTCCAAAGCCAGCAGTGTGTCTCTGTTTTGATCATCACAACCCATGAATTTAGCATCAGCTCATTTAAACCGTCGCATGTTTTCTACATAAGACTGTTAATGAAACATAAACAATAAAAGACATGATGGCATACAGCACTCAAACTTTTGTGCCAGCTCTAGTTGGTATTAGCTGTCTGGAGAGTTTTGAGAAGGATTCTCAGTCCACCCATTAGTGCTGTGCGAAAGACCAATGTGACTAACTGGCAGTTTGTGCTATTGGTGGGGATGGGTACTATAGTTTTTTATTGCATCTAATTAGACATCTAATGTCTCAGCCATTAATTATGGAGTCTTGAAAATGGACTTTGGAAACCTGATCTGCATGAGCTAGTGATATGTAGCTATGGGTCAGCAATTACCAAAGAAATAAGAGAAATGTAACAAAATGACTGAAATGCCCCCCATTTACCTTGTTAATGATTTTCATCTCATTTACATACAGGTTATGGTCCAGCTGCTTATGTACACCATATTGCTTACATACAACAAAATGTAGAGAACCTGGATCTCAGGATGGAAAGGATTATGGGCTAACTGTTGTTGTTGATAGGTGCCATCGAGTCAATGTCCGACTCATAGTCACCCTACTTACAAGAGTGAAACCCTATTGTTGTGCTTCTCTGCTATTCATAGGGTTTTCAATGGCAGACTGATTTTTGGGAGTGGGTTGCTGGGTCCTTCTCCCAAGCCTACAGCACCTGGTATTCCCAGGTGGTCTCCCATCCAAGTACTAACCAGGCCGCACCCTGCTTAGCTTCTGAGATCTGACAGGATCAGACACTACAGTGCTATGGCTGCAGGCTATAGGCTAGCAGTGTGGAGGAATTCATCCTGATCCCTTTATTAGGGGTGGAAGACCCCTTCTGAAGAAGGGAAGGGTTAAGAGTCTTCTTTTGGGTTTCTATAACAAAAGCCAGGAATTTGGTAGCTTCTGAACAATAGATATATATCAGTTTTGGAGGCTGGGAAGTAGACTTTAAGATAAGGTTCTAGGAGTTGCGCACAGTGGCACATGCTGACAAATTTTGCTAGTTGTATATAAGCCTGCTTCATTCTTTTGGCTACTTCAGTTTTAATTATTCTAGTTAAACTTTATTTTGATAACAAAGCTAAAATAATCAAGACAGTGCCCAATACTCTAGACAGAATCTAACATGTGTTAGCTAATATAGAGGCTTCATCAATCAAGAAATTTGCCACTAGATAATACCTTCTCAGAATAAATTATAAATTAAAATGATAAAACCACACTAGTTTTAGAGGGGTCTGTTTTCTATTACAGTGCTTTTTAAAACAAACCTCTTCAAAATTTCTGAATTCTACTTATTATTTCTCTGAATCCTTATTGTTCACTCTCTTATGGGTTTTATTAGAAACTCAGAAAGGTCTTGAGGGCTTGTCTACAGAAAATATTTTCAGAGACATCTTAGAAGCATGGTATTGAATTGAATATCAAGAAGTTCTTTAATCTAGTCTTTGCCTAAAGAGGTCTTTAGCTAAATTATTCCAGATGGTTACTCTCCATACCTAGAAAAATACAAGCAAATAAACCTTTGCTATCCATGAATACCTAATCTAGCAACAATAAAAACTTTTATGAGATACTCTTACCTGCTCAGTGTTGGAATACCATTTTGGTGGTAGTATTCTTATTTTGTGTAAATAAATATTTTCGATGACTATAACTGGTTGTATTTCAAGTATTCCAAAATTTTTGTTTTCCTTTTGTTAGCAGCATATGAAAATTCCTACAACCTTTATGCTGCAGAGAAACATGTAATTGTGTGCAGACATGAATGTTCATACTGATTTTAATATGAGTACAACAAACAGTTCTCTAATAGCATCTTTTCTTTAAAGAATGATGATATTTAGTGGGTCTCAGCAATAAAATTACTGTAATGAGGAATAAAAGATTGTAAATAAAAATAACAATGTTATTAATCATCGAAATTAGTTAATTATGGCACATTCCTGTACTTGAAATATTTCCATAGGAAATAAGACTAAAACCCACATTTACTTATAATTAGACATAATACAAACCTGTCATTATAATAGTTGCCCAAGTCCCAATTCAACTTAATTTCATTGACTTTGATTTCAGAACTAAAAGCATTAAGCTTGAACTAGTGAAAAATGTATAATATGTGCTTTCAATTAAGAAGTAATTAGATACTCGATCACCCTTACAACACACTAGGGATTAGGGAAGAAGGAAGAAAAATGTGACCCACTGTAGTGTATAAAAACAGTTTTGTTAATTAGCTTAGTGCTAATTGAGATTGAGAAAGTGTCAATGTATCACGTAGGTTTACATATGAATAATTTAAAAAGATAAGTTTAATGTTTCATAATACTTTAGGGCAAAATAATGTAGAAATTAGCAAGTGGTATGGCTTATCCTAGAGACTGGATCAAAGTATATATATACGTATTAGTGAGTGATGGGAAGGAAATAGCTAATGCTTTGTTTTGTTCCAGGCACTGTGCTGTATTTTATCTCATTTAATCCACAAAAGTCCTGTGAGACATGTGTTATTATTTTCATGTGAGAGATAAAGAAACTGAGGCTGTGAGGGGTTGAGTAATTTGCTCAAGGTCAAAGTGAGTAAAGTGCAACGCAAAGATTCAGACGCAGGTAGATCCAACTCCAAACATTGTGCTTATTTCACTATACCACATCTCAAAATAATTAAGGGCAGAAAATTATGAATTTCCTTACATATTTTTATATCTTTATCTCTCAGATAAATTCCTGGACATGAGATTTCTGGTAAGAAAAGACCATAGATACTTTTGCTTTTTGGTAACATATTGCTGATATCCTCTGTGAAGCTTAATGCTAATTTGCACCTGCCCCATTGATTGAATATTTTATAGAAGATATTTTTCTCAGCTATTCAGTGTACTCCCCACATTACTCTCATCTCCTTTTACTCTTCAGTCTAATGGAATGTATTCATGTCCATCTACCTATTGCAATTACTGTAGCAACTCGCCTTTGATTTCTTTCTTTGCTTTTTGTTTCCATGACTTCAAATATAATTAATACCTATTCATGGTTAAAAGTAAATTTAAAAAATACAGAAAAAAGTGAAGCAGCATCCGACATTTCTGAAGGTGTACTGTCAGTAACAGCCATCACCATTACCCAGTGTCCTGGTGTACATGGAGACCCTGGAGGACGGGGGTAGGGAAAGGGCAGTGGGGATGGAAAATCTGAGTTCTCTTTTAACTCCACCACTGATTAGTTGTGTGACACTGAAAAAGTTACTAATATCTCTAAGTCTCTTTTTCCATTATTTAGAGAAGGCCATAGTAATGTCTGTCTCACAGAGTGATTATGAAGACATAACAAGATAATGCAATTATAGTGTTTTAATATGATTTTGGTCTACAGTGTAAGTATGCAATAAATATTAACTTTATCATTATTTTTGCCCATTTGATCTCTTGTGGTGAATCCATCTTATGTGTAGATAGATAGAATGTTCCCTACGGAATTATATTATGCGTGCTGTTTTTTTGTTGGTTTGATGGTACATCTTTTTTATGTCATTGAATAGTTACATGTCTTTCTTTTAAGCTGTTGTTGTTAGGTGCCGTTGAGTTGGTCTCCAACTCATAGTGACCCTCATAGGGTTTCCAATGGCTGACTGTTTCGGGATTGCCTTGGGAGTGGATTGCCAGGTCCTTCTCCCATTTTGTGGTGCTGGGAATTGAACTCAGGACCTCAGAGACGGCAGTGCAGCGCTCTACCAACTGAGCTAAATCCCAGCCCTACTTTTAAGTAGTTGCTCATTATATGTTGCCCTTAAGTATGTCCCAAAATTTATTGACCTGTTCCTCCACTATTGTATATTCAGGTCATTTCCAGTGTTTTGCTATAATCAACAGTACTGTTGGTAACTCATCTATCTATTTCCTTTAAAAAAAAGTCTTAGTAATGAAGTTACCAGTCAGAGAGGCTTATTGTATGACATGTGTAGATGCTTTCCCAAGAGCTGTGTCAATTTATGCTCCTACTAATTATGTGTCAAACCATTCTTTTCTCTTTCAACAACACTGAGTATCTTGAATCTTTTCATCATTCCCTGCCTGAGTACAAATGAGTCCTTTACATTATGTGAATCCTGCAGATACTTGGTTTATTCCTGATGTCCCTGTTCTGTTCCATGTGCATTAACCATGATGCTTGTGGAACTGGTGAATATTTCCATGCTTGGGAGGACAAGGCCGCTGACTGACCTCTTCTGCAGGTTTTTCCTGGCTATTTTACATGTTTATTTTTCCACATAAACTATAGAATCACTTTAGGAGAAAGATAGAAATAAAGAACTAAAGAGAGAGGAAAGGATAAAAAGAAGAATGAGAGAAAGAAAAAGAAAAAAAGAATACTATTAGAATTTGTCATTTGTACTGTGTGTAGTTTAAGAAAATTGATGTCTTTATAATACAGAATCTTTCTGTGAAAGAACAATGCAGAAATCTTTGTTTGCTTTTTTTTATGTACTTTGGACATTTTATAGTTCTCTTTTTTCACTAAATTCACCCTAGCTTGCACATTTGGGCTCTGGAATCAGCTTGGGGTGTGACTTGACAGGGAACATAGCACCTCCACTTGCTGCCCCCCAACTTGAGCCAATTATTGGTATTCTTTCAGCCTTGACTTTCTCATCTATGAAGTGGAGAAAACTTTTTAGGGATGTTATGAGGATTAAATGAGATATGCCAAAATACATAGTGCTAAGCAGAGGATTGGCATTCATTAAATGTGAGCAATCATTGTTATCATCATTGCTACCATTATTGACTTTGACTGATACCTTTTTAAATTATATTTTTACATCAGTTCATATTTTTTCAATGAAAATATAACTTAGTAAGTTTTTTCCTAGTTTTCTTATAAACCTTTCATATAGTTTTCAAAAGGTTTCATTTGATTATTTGAGTTTTCTAGCTAGGCCATGTTAATATCTGTAAATAATGATCATTTTGTCTCCTCCTTTCTAATTTTAATACTTATTTCATTTCAGTGCTAAGTACTTCCATTTCCAGAATAATGTTAAATAATTAACAGTGATGTGTGGCATTCTTTTCCTGTTTCTGATATACTTGGATTGCTGTTGCCAAATCCAGTAGCTTATTCCTCACTCTTTCCTTTGTCTGTTCAAAAGCACTTGGCACTACTGATGTCTTTGTTTCTTTTTCTCCTTTCTCTCTGTATTTCCCTTTCTAATTACCTGATCAGTAATTGTGGGTCTGTTGAAAAAGAAGGTGGCTATGTGTCCTTGCTTCTAATGGAAGGGCATTTTTAACCTGTTTTGTGTATGCAGTTTTCTAGGAGCTGCATGAAAATACAAACACAGGCAGACACAGACGCTCCCTGAAGGAGCTCCTAACCTAGGTTGGAGGCAAGTCAGGTACATAGCTAGGCCCAAGTCAGGCCAAGTCAGAGCAGTGTGCGCAGTCCACCTGAGAGGTGCCCACTAGTATCAGGAGAGGGAGACCACTCTGAAAGAGAGTCCTTATTCCTAGCAAATCCCTATTTTATAAACAGCTGTTTTGGAACATGATCCTGAAATAGTGTACTTAAAAAGGGATGCTTTGATGAGTTATCAATTAGCTGAGCCAGACTTGTTGGGCCTGACATCAGCTTGTGACCTGCAGCCACCCCTGAGGGGTAAGATGCACATGTACATGTGCTTTGTTATTTTTAGTAGCTTTTCAGGAAATTCCCCAATAGAGATTTGATTTGCACTCATTCCCCGAGGTCTCTTCATAGAAGATAATTAAGGTTCAAAATAGTCATATGAAAGATAACATCTGTTATAATTGTATTGAAATAACTGATGATTTGGAAGACTCCACAGGATATGGGCATACTTCAAGGTCATCATTATGAACAATGATCATTGTATAATAGAAAAATGCACTTTATATTTAAGCTTTCCTGCTTAGATTTAGATAAATGAGCATTTGGAAGAAGTCTCAAGAAAGAATGCAAGCCTGATTACCTTTGTTTATTCTGAGTGTCATTTTCTTTAGATTGGTTTACCAAACATTTATATTCTGATTACCATGTAATAGAGTTATTGGAGAAACTTTAGAAAGTACATAGAATGCATAAAAAGGAGTGTCTGTTACAAGCAGTAATCATCAATTGCACATTGAAAATTAATTTTGTTTCCAGTAAGTTTTTAAGTGCACAGACACGCAAGATTAGAGCAAACAAGAGGCGAGAACAGTCACAGCATTTGGATGGTTGTGTCGGGATGTGGCGGATGTGAGAAACAAGCCTGTTTCTGTGATAGGATCTTTAAGTCCCAGGAGTTGGGAACAGATATCTTGGGACTTTGAAGGCTCACATCTTCTGTGTTGGCTGAATGCTGTTTGAGAAGCAGTTAGGTCTTCACGTCCCTTTCCCAGGCCTGGTGGATATCTGGAGAATCTTGTCTTCTGGAGATGATAGAGAGTCTCAGTACTAGGGAACTTAGGTATGACTGAGGCTCAGGCTACCACACCGAAAGTAGAGTGAATAAACAACATTCCTAGAACTCCTGCTCCTTTCTCTCCACTCAGTCTCCACTCCACTGGCAGAAAGGCCCCTGGTCGGCAGGGCAAGGCTGGAAGGATCTTCTGTGGAGGATCTGACTGACCTGAGGGACTTCCCTCAAACAGCCCCACAAGCCCATCCTGGGGTAGGGCATGGCCGGCAGGCCCGCCCGTCCAGTGCCCTGGCCTCCCCTTTGCATTTTGGCTTCATTGTGGAGGTGCTTCTTCACTCTTACATAGGAGCAGTTAAGGATATTTGGAGAAAATTTACAACGAAAGAGGCCAAAACAGAAAAAGGCAAGCTCACGGAAACAAATACTTCAGTAGAGAAAAACTTCAAAAAGTCATAATTAATATCTTCAAAGAGGCAAGGAAAGAAACTGCAGCAATGAAACAAGAGCAGGATGCTTTTAAGGAATATTCAGAAAACAAAAAGCATGGACATTGAAAACATAGTAGCAAAAATTAAGGTTTTTACAACAGAATCTGCAGGCAGAATTGAAGAATTTCCCAGAGAGTGGAGAAAAATGCTAAAAGATGGAAAATAGAAGAGAATAAGATCAGAAATCAGAGGACTAATCTAGGTGGTTCACTATCCAAATAGAGAAACTAAAGTGAGAACAGAGAAAATGAAGAACCCAGCAAGTCATTCAAAACATTTTATAGTTCTCATGGACATAACTTACAGATGGAAAGGCCCCAGTTTCTAACACAGTGTATCAAAGTGCACCCACACCAAGACACCATCACTGAAGGAGAAATTAAAGAGAGAGAAGAAAAACAACAATGGCAACAGAGCATAAAAATCAAAGAATTTGCCAGGCATAGTGGGGCACACACCTGTAATCCTAGCATTCAGGAGGCTGAGATAGGAAGCTCGTGGGTTCAAGGCCAGCATGGGCTACATAGACCTTGTCTCATGAAACACACACACATGCATGTGTCTGCACACATACACACTGAAAATCAAAGAACCTGAAATTTGAATAACACACTTCTCAGCAGTGACACTGAAGATGAAAGTCAATGGACATGACCTTTATAATTCTGAAGGAAAAATCACAACCCACCTGAGAATTCTTTACCCAATCAAACTTTCAACTCAGCAGATGGGTAGAATAGTCATTTTTAGATATCGAAGTCATCAAATATTTATTTCTGAGGAAGCTGCTATATATGCCTCCCTGAAATGAAGGAGTAACCAAAGAGAAAAGGTGGGCCATCAGGAAACAGGAGGTGCGACAAAGTGAGAAAGCCAAGAGAATGCCCCAGGCAGTGAGCTCATAGACCTCAAGAGCATTCAGTCAGGACATGAGCTGAGGAAAGGTTTCGGATGATCTTTCTCCAGAGACACAATGCAAGATACACCTTCTTGAGAAGAGTGTCAGGCAATTGGTAGATAGTTTTGGGACTGCATTTCTTACGAGTACGTAGAAGTCTAGGTAGAAGGACCCAGCAGCCCACTCCTGAAATAATTAGCCATTGAAAACTCTATGAATAGCAGAGTAGCACTGTCAAATATAGTACAGGAGAATGACACACGCCCACACCCACAAGCTGGAAGGCATTCGAAAAATGCCTGGGGAAGAGTTGCCTCCTCAAAGTAGAGTTGACCTTAATGATGGGAATGGAGTAAAGCCCCTACGACCTCCATTTGCTAATGTGACACAACTCAAAAGAAGAAGAAAAACTGACTATAACAATGGACTCAAACATAAAAAGAGTGTGTTCATGGCACAGTATATGGTAGTGTTTCATTCCTTCTATTGTACATAAGGTTGCTATGAGTCGGATCCAACTTGATGGCACCTAATAACAACAACAACAAAGGTGGAAAAACCTAAGATGCTTCTTCAGTCCAGAGAAAACAACATTGTGCTGGAAAGAAAAATCAAGTGGATACATGTAGTTCAATTCATTAAAATATTCTGAATATTGACCAAAATTACTGTATAGTATTTGAAAGATGAGGTGATGGTAAGAATTTGTGTAGGGGTGGGGATGTGCCTATGTGTGCATATGAGTGTGTGTGATGCTGATGGGAGGAAGGAAAGTTGAATCTTCACTTGCCATAGGAGAGATCATACATAGTACTAAAGCGGAAATTGAATGGTAGCCATAGGATCACGTAACTTACCTCTGTGGTGTTAATATAAAAATTTGAGTAAAGAGTAAAGGAGTTGACATTTAGGATGGAAGACAGGTAGTTTTCATAACAAGTGTTTTGTTGTTGTTATTAGATGCCATCGAGTCAGTGTCTGATTCATAGCGACCCTATGTACAATAGGTGAAACACTCTTGTTAGTGCTTCTCTGCTATTCATAGGGTTTTCAATGGCTGAATTTTTGTTGTTGTTGTTGTTTTTGGGCGAATGGAATGGGCTGCTGGGTTCTTCTCCCAAGCCTACAGCACCTGGTGTACCCAGGTGGTCTCCTATCCAAGTATTTACCAGGTCTGACTCTGCTTAGCTTTCAAGATCTGATGGGATTGGATGCCCCAAGGATATAGCTGCAGGCAATAAATGTTTTAGAGCTATTTAATTCTTCAAATTGTGTATGTACAATTTTGATACAAATAAAATGTTAAATAAAACATGAACATTTGCTGCTGTTTTGTTACACATTTTATGCACACACACACACACACACACACACACATTTCCTAAGAATGTTTGCTTTGGGTGGAATATTGTGCTGGGCCTTGAAAAAACAGTGCAAATGAGATGGAGCATGTTTTCATCCCATGAAAAGTGCTGAAAAGTAAATTTCAAACACTTGCTGTAGAAAATAATGAGCCATAGTTTCATATTTATATTGGGAAACAAGTACTGTAGTTTAATTTTCAGCTAGTGAGATGTCTTTAAAATCAGCTAAAATCATTGCGGTAGCTCAGTTATCTGTCTGGGAGGCACTACTCAGTACATTGTATCTGCTCTCATATTCTATTGTCACACACTCCCTAAAGGTAGATATTATAATTTGAGGCTTAGAAGAGGCAAGCAAATTGCCTTAAAATCTTCCAGCAATTTAGTGCAAGATCTGAGATATGAACTTGGTTTCTCCTGAATCCAATCTATATGTCAGAGTGTGATTGATTGAAACATTTTTCCAGTTAATCTGGTATCTATAGTAAGCAAGATCAAGTGTACATTTTTGAGGGAGAGCTAACATAAAGATCTTCTTCAGAGAGCTGTGGCTTTGGAAGGTATCATTTTCTTTGAAAAAGCACAGAAGAGAAAAGCTCAAAAATCATACAGTATTAATTCTAATTCCTCTCTGGGGCAGATTTTAACAGAGTGAATACTGAAATTCACCAGCAGATTACACACCCAGGTAAATTAGAATTCAATTAGCATTTACTGAGACCTGAATCATGCCCTTAGAGCTTCAGAAATGAATGAAATTCCAGTGAATAGTGTGCCTGCCATACTGTGGATATATGCTAAATGTAAAAATCATTCAGCTTTTGATTCAAGACATGACCTTTATGGCTAAAGTGACTGAATATTTACCTGCCTATCTTTTGCTTAATTGATGTTTTGGACCACAGTGACAACTTTTAGAAATTTGGATGTCTTCTTCAAATGAAATTTTATTTCATGAATTTAGGATAATGTCACTAGATCAGCTTGTCCCAAATGAGTTCTGCAGAAGATTGGTCCACTGAAATGTCTATTAAATCAAGAGCAGCTGTCCACCTGTTTGGAGAATCCTGGATATAATGTCTTTTTTGGAGATTCACAATTCACATCAGCATATTAGAGTCTGATAATTTTGAATTAAAGAACTCCATTACTAGAGTCTCCCCATTTTTTTTTTTACATGGATTCATTTTTTTTTCAACCAACTCTGAGTGTTATGAGGAGCACATTTTGGGAAATGCTAGACTCAGGGTTTTTGCAAAAAAATTTATGTATTATTTCCTGTTGTTGTTAGGTGCCATTGAGTCGGTATCCGACTCATAGTGACCCTTATAGGGTTTTCAATAGCTGACTGTTTCAGGATTGCATTGGGAGTGGATCGCCAGGTCCTTCTCCCACTTTTGCGGTGCTGGGAATTGAACTCGGGACCTCAGAGACTGCAGTGCAGTGCTCTACCAACTGAGCTAAATCCCAGCCCATTATTTTCTGTAGGCTCCTTTTAACTCTGAGATGCTGTAATTTTGCCATTTATCGTCAGTCAATTTCCTGTCATTTTCATTTGTAATTTGGGTGCTTACAATTGTAAAAAGTATATACATAAATACTCTCCATTTACCTATGAAATCTTATCATTGGGGCTCAGTCTTACAGATTTGATGGGAGAAGCAGTTTGGAGAGATGTTGGTTAAAGGTTGTAAAATTTAAATTAGGAAGAATGAGTTCAAGAGCTCTGTAGATCATCACAGTGACTTTAATTAAAAATAATGTTTTCTTGAAAGGTATGAAGAAAGTAGCGTTTAAGTGTTCTTACTACAAAACAACAATTATATGAGGTAATGCATGTTAATTAGCTTGATTTAACCATTCCATTATATATATTTCAAAATATTATTGTACATGATAAATGCATACAGTTTTGTCAATTTAAAAAATAAAAGTAAAATACAGAGATTTGATCCTGACCTAGTATTTTATTTGAGATGTAATTCAGAAATATACTTCTCAGCATTGTAAACATTTTCTAACAAATTGTTTCAGAAATTGTACATTTATATGCATATGTGTACATGTATAGACATGTGTGTGTATGTGTGTGTGTGTCTGTGTACACAGAGTGCCAAAAATGTATACACATCTTAGGACAAAACTTTCCACTTAGCTGTTTTAAGAATGTGTTGTATGCTTGTTGTGCCAACTCCTGTCTCACATGCCCATTGTTTGGTAGACTTCTGTGATGAGTGTAAACTGTTCCAGCACTATAGCAAAAGAACCAGGACTTTATGCTGAGTGAGTCCTTCTGCACTCAGTTCTATATCTCTCGAAGTTATCACGAGTGTGTGCAATTGTTAAGTGTACTGGATGTCCTGGTACATGCTCACACCTCTATTGTTGTTGTACTTCCACAGTGTTCTCAGATTTCAAATACCACTTCAAAATGATCTTGTGCTTCTTGAACTACAGTTGTGCTTCCACCATTTTCTTTGTCTTACCTGCCACATAGTGACACTAGCCTTCACTTGATTAATGCTGTCTTCTGAGAGAACATCATACTAACATTGCTAACATAAATCAATTCAACTTTAAAAAGTAATACATAGATAAAATCTCTTAAGTTGTATATCTTTTTGGCACCCCCGATGTGTGTACACAAGCATCCACAGATGCATATTGACACTATATGGATAATTCTAAAGTATTTCATTATATTATAATTTACTCAAGAGCCATTTAGTTTGTTTCCATTTTTTTGTTGTTGTTGCAGTGAATATCCTTAAACATAAGAGCTTTGTATGATTGGATGGTTGTGTTTGTATTATAAGTTTCTAGAAGTATAATTCCAGGTCAAAAAGTATATGCATCCTCAATTTTTTTTTTCCTTTGTGGTGTTGGAATCAAACCCAGGGCCTTGTGCACGCTAGGAAAGTGTTCTACCACTGAGCTCCACCCTTAGCTCTTAGCCCCTACCCTCAGTTTTAATAGATACTTATTGTCTGAAAGATTGGACCAGTTTGTATTAGGCATCTGTGTGTTAGATTCCCCAACTCCATTGTGGGCAATGCCAGCAGATGATGTTGGATTAAAATCTTAGCAGTTGTCCTTTTCCTGATTGGGAAGCATGTGATTCATTATATCAAAAAGTGCTATTGTCTCATGTAGTATTCTATATTTATTATTTAAATGTGTACTTAATAGAACCATAAAGTTTGGGGACTAGGTAGAAGTGTTCTTTGTGTTTTTTAGTTACCATCCAACTGTGGTTATTACACATGAAACTCATGACAGTAACTTACAGCTTTATTTGTATTTATTAGTCATGATATGCAAATATTTTGTTTACAGAGTAGTTTAAGGATTAACTTATTTGGGTTGAATATATTTGTTTCTGTGAATTTTTGCAGTAATTGACTCTGCCATAGAAATAAAATTAAACAATGTGGAAAAATTGCAGAGATAACAAACTTGAGCATGAAGGCATTTTTAAATTTATATATTTTCTCATGAAATTTTTAGTTTTTATGTTTCTAGTTATGTTTATGTCTCTACTCTGTAAAAAGACTTTTCAGTAAATTATGGGGGAATGTCATTAACATGGATTTATTCTTTTTGCCTAAAGGAGGAAGACAATGGTCCTATGGTGCCCTTGGATGAGAAACAGAAATTTTTGAGCTGCAGCTTCGTTTTATCCTCACTGCCTGCAGTGTTTGTCTTCATTTAACCCAGCTTTGATGGACATCTATGATCGTTGCCTGTATATATTCTATAATGAAATATTAGAAATGGCTGCATATTCAAAAGTAACCCCATCACTGCTACTGGTATTCATATTTTTACACATACTGTTACTGCTTATGTGTAAAAGGAATAAAGCTAGTTTTCAGAGTTATTAACATAAATATATATCATATATTAATATAGAGACAGGAAAAATACATTCCCAGCATTAGTAGTCCTTCATTTCCTGTCCCTGATAGAAAATGTGCTTACTCTAAGACTAGTGTAATTCTTGATAATAAGAATTTTGGTCAAGAATAGCCTAGAGCTTCAAAATGCAGTGTGAAGGATTAAGAAAAATCATGTTATGTTATCTTTTAATAACTATATTAGCAAAATTAATGCCAGACTGGTTTGCCATGGAAAACATTTTGGGAGTTAATCCAACAACATAGTACTCATTTTCTTTCTTTCTTAAAGGATTTAATTGAATATATGAATCTAAAATGTTTATGACACATCTGAGGCTATGGTTTCTAAAAATTTGAGATTTGTATAAGAAATAAATAGGATAAACAGGAGATGGGTACCACATACCAGATATAGCTTTATTTTTCACAAATGCAAATACAAATCTGATACTATCCTATGTTAACTTAGTGTTCTACACTTTGTAAGACTTCAACATCTTTTATTCCACAACTGCATCTCTTTGGTATGTTAAGGTACATCTTTCAAAGATGACCAGCGGTATCCTTATTTTTATTCATTTTAAGTGCTACTAGCAAATTTAAGCATTTACTTAGTCATAGTTAGATGTGACAGAATGAGATAATTTATGTAAACTGATAGAACCCTGGCACAAAGCAAGAACTTAATAAATAAATGTTATTTGTTCTAATTGTTGTAAAACTAATGACTTCAATAACATAGTCAGATTTGGATGGATTTTGTGATAAAAAATATCTATTAGAAATAGGTAAGATGTGTTCAGAGGTTTTAGATGTGTTGGGAAGTGATTGTATGGATGGAAATAGTACAAATAAAAATCATACCATATATCCCTATAAATAGAAGCAAAGAAGGTTCATCGTGGGCTCCTGGGAAGGAAGAGAAAGGAATGCAGCTGCGGCAGTGAGAAAAATTGGGCTTGCAAAGGGTTGGAATGTGTTGGTAGCCCTGAACCACAATCAAGCAACAATAGGCAGAGTCTCTGAAGGTGGAGAGAGGCCATGGACACTTCCTTTTTAATTCTTTTGGTAGTTTCTAGTATTCACCAAGTAGGAAATAGTAAAGCATGGGTATGAAAACTGTTCTATCTTCTAACCTACACTGCTACCACATATGCACAAGCATAGGTTTCAGAGGTAGCCTCTTTTGCAGTTAACATCAGAAGATTAGATCTGAAGCTTTTCATGCATGACCATTCAAATGGTGGCACTTGGACTCCTTTGTCAGAACTGTGTTCAGTGCCTGCCTCTCCACACCTATAGGGCTGAATTTGGGATGGGGTCCTTGGACTGGACTTCTCATGCTTCCTGCAGTCTCTTGCCACCTCACCCTAAACACACAAAAAGACAAGTGTAACAACAAAAACTAATTCAAGTGACTTACAGGGTGATATATTGTTCCCCATATTTCATCCTCCAAAATATCTTTTGGTTTTGTTTTAGTGAAGCAATCAAATTTATTTTCTGTGTTATTTTCTGAAATGAACTACTTGATTCAGATTGGTGTCCATTGATGAGATTATGTGGAGGCTTAATGTTCTTCAATGTGGAAAAACCTTTCATGTCACAATTGTCTATCTTTAACTCAGTAAGCACTTGTAGCAATTGATTTGAAAATATAATTTGTCCATCAACAAAAGTGTAAATAACTGATCTCTCAAATCTGTATTGTTTGATGGTGGTTGTTAGGTGCCGTTGAGTTGTGTCCGACTCATAGTGACCCTCATAGGGTTTTCAATGGTTGATTGTTTCGGGATTGTCTTGGGAGTGGATTGACGTGTCCTTCTCTCATTTTTACTGGGAATTGAATTCGGGATCTAAGAGACTGCAGAGCAGTGCTCTGCCAACTGAGCTAAATCCCGTATTGTTTGGTGATAGCTATGTAATGGGCCCTAAAATTGGGGACAGAGCCTTCTAGAACAGAAGGTGGGGAGGAAGTTAATTAGGGATACATGACAAATTTCACATATTTTCAAATTTAGGGTGTATTTGTTTATAAAACATAGTTAAGGCACAAATTAGCCGGGTGCAGTGGTGCACGCTTGTAATCCCAGGGGCTTGGGAGGTGGAGGCAGGAGGATGGCAAGTTCGAGACCAGAGGCAGTCTGCGTAATTTAGCGAGACCCTGTCTCAAAACCTAAAAAAATGGGCTGAGGGTGCAGCTCAGTGGTCCAGCACTTGCAAAGTATGCAAGCACAAGGCCCTGGGTTCAATCCCCAGTACCACACACACACACACACACACACACACACACACACACACAAAATCAAAAACAAAAAAACCAAAAAACCCTAGTTAAGGCACAAATTGAGCTTAATTGAACTTAAGATACTTTCCACATAGCTTGCACACATTAAGTATCTTTTCACATAGCTGTTCCATGTAGCTTACACACGTTAAATTTTTTGATCCATGGTCATTAATGTACCTGATGATGTGTAAAGTAATATTGTTCCCAGAAGATTTGTCAGTTATGATCACTCGAGTCTTCCCTTCTTGTTTCTTTTGTTGATTGAGTATAGCCAAAGGCTTGCAAATTTTGTTAGTCTTTCTGAAGAACAAAAGTTTGATTTTGTTGGTTTTCTCTATTGTGTTTCTATTCTGTTTCCTTAAATTCTGCTTTAATCTTTCTTTTTCTTCCTTTGCTTGATACTTTCTTTGGATTTCATTTGTGATTTTTCCAGTATATTAAGGGGGAAACTTAGATAATTGATTTAAGATTTTCTATTTTAAATCAAAGCATGTATGTGTTGTTGTGAAGTGCCATTGAGTCAGGTCTGACTCATAGCGACCCTCATAGGGTTTTCAGTGGCTGTTTTGGGATTATTTCAGGAGTGGATTGAGCTGTCCTCCCATTTTTGCAGTGCTAGGGATCAAACTTGGGTCCTCAGAAAATATGGAGCAGCACTCTACCAAGTGAGCTAAACCCCAGCTCAACCATTTATAGTTATGAATTTTCATTAAGCATTGCTTTAGCTGCAACCTATAAATTTTGGAATGCCTTTTCATTTTCAATCATTTCAGTATTTTCTAATTTGCCTTATGATTTCTTTTTGACTCAATGGTTATTTAGATACATATTAAATTCCACATATTTATGAACTCTCAAATTTTTGTATTAATACGTAATTTCCCTCCATTGTGGCCAGAGAGCATATTTTATATGACTTAGATCCATTTAAATTTATGAAGGCTTTCTCATGGCCCAGTAGGTATTTGCCCTGGGCAATGTTATATGTATCCTTAATAGGAATGTGTATTCTACTTTTGGGTGATGTGTTCTACAGGTGAGTATTAGGTCTAATGGGCCTATAGTATCAGTCAAATCTTCTATTTCCTTATAAGTCTTCTGCCTATTTTTTCATATTATTGAAAATAGGTACTGAATTCTCCAACTATTATTTACAAATTATCTATTTCTCTCCAGTTCCATCAGTGTTTTCCTTGTGTGTTCTGGGACTCTGTTAGGTGTATATAAGTTTATATTATTATCATTATTTTATTTTGAGACAGGGCTTCACTAGGTAGCCATGCCTGGCCTTGAACTTGCATTCCTCGGCTTCAGCCTCGTGCGTCCTAGGATTACAGATGTGCACCACCACCCTTGGCTTTATATATATTTTTAGTAATTATTATGTCTTTCTGATGGACATATTATTAAAAGATGTCCCTTTATCTCTAGTCTCACTTTTCACTTTAATATATACTTTGTCAGATACTAGCATAGCCACTCCCGTTTTCTTATGGTTGCTGTTCACATGATGAATCTTTCTTCCACCCTTCTGTGTTTAGTTTCTTTATATTTAATTATTACTCTATATAATTGTATGTATGTCTCCTGAGCAAAGGAGAGCAAGTACATATTTATAGTTTTTTATGTTAACCTTTTTTACCATTTTTGGTTGTTTTCATTTGGATCTAGGTTTTCACCTGATATCATTTTCCCATTCCAGTACTGCTTTATTCTTATTTACCTCCTTTGTAGTGTTACTATCAAATATGTCACATTTGTATATGTTTTGGAGCTAACAGTACAATAATATGATATTGTTTTAAACAATTGCTTTTTAGCCGGGCGTGGTGGTACACACCTATAATGCCTGTAATCCCAGTGGCTCCAGAGGCAGATGCGGGAGGATTGCAAGTTGGAGACCAGAGGCAGTCTGTGTAACTTAGTGAGATCCTGTCTGAAAAAGTAAAAAAAAAAAAAATAATAATAGTGGTCTGGGGTCTCAGCTCAGTGGTCTAGCACTTGAAAGCATGCAGGCGTGAGGCCTTGGGTTCAATCCCCAGTACTGCAACAAACAAACAAACAACAACAACAACAACAAAATTGCTTTTTAAACAAGAAAAGTAAGAAATATGCATATATTCTTTTTTTTTTTTTTTTGAGACAGGGGTTCTTTATGTAGGCAAGTCTGGCCTTGAACTGTTATGTAGCCTAGCCTGGCCTTGAACTTACATTTACCATATACTCTTTTATAATTACATAGCGTGGGGGTCGCTGGCCAGTGGCTTAGGGTCTTCCCACAGGACTGGGCTGGTCACCAGTAATGAGGACAAAAAGGCTTCCGGGACTCAGCTACAAAAGAATAACTAAAACTTTATTGTACAAGAAAATGAACAGGAACAAACAGGAAACAGGAACTGATGCTGCAGCTATGCCTCCAGTGCTGGGCCAGGAGGCTCTTCTTATCCTCAGTTGACTGGAAGTCTCAGGTGGTCTCTGGCCTCTGGCACTGGGCTTGGAGGCTATCCTCTGTTGCTTGCAGATCTGTTGGTCTTCTGCCTCCAGCACTGGGCATGGAGGCTATCCTCCATTGAGTGAAGGTCTCTGCTAGATGTCTGGATGATAGCCGGCCTCTGTTGTCTCTTGTGTCTTTTTTTCTCTGTGATCAATTGCAGTAATGATGGCCATGAACAGGGTCAGTGGGTCCTTGTTATATACCCTCCTGGGGAAGCAGTTTAACTGACTTTAACCACCATAACTGCTGGTAGTTGGAGACTAACCAATTATCTGGTAGTTTGTGCAGCTGAGCCTGACCAATTAGAGTAGAGATATAAACTTTGGGTGAAACTGGATGTACCTTTTGAGCCAATTAGACAGAGATCTTCAATTGCCAGTCAGGGAGCAAGTTGGATTTGGTTACAGCCAATTAGAAAACAGAGGGTCCAAGTGGGCAGGCACCTTCTTGGCTCACTCCGGCCAAGAGAGACCCAGATGTGGGACTAGGGTCACTGGGAGCCATCTTGCCTGGAGGATAGATGTTAGTCCTTCCAGGTGGGCTAAATAGACCCCTATGATAGTGGTTCTATTTAGGATCCCAATGAAGGAGTACATATGTTCAGACACAATAATAATGGGAGACTTCAATACACTATTCAATAGACATATCATCAAAGCAAAAAATCAACAAAGGAACTGTGGACTTAACACCATAGATCAATTGGACTTAACAGACATCTACAGAATATTCCATCCAAAAGATGTGGAATACACCTTCTTTTCAGCACCACATGGATCATTTTCTAAAATTGACCACATTTTAGTTCACAAAAGTAACCTCCACAAAACCAAAAAATTGAAACATCCCTTGCATCTTATCAGATCACAATGGAATAAAACTAGAAATCAATAACAAGGAAAACTATAAGAATGTTACATATACATGGAAATCAAATAGCACACTTTTGAATGATAAATGGGTCATTAAGAAAATCAGAAAATTAAAAAGTTTCTACAATCCAATGGTAATGAAAACACAACCTACCAAAACCTTTGGGGTACAGCAAAGGCAGTTCTATGAGGGAAATTCATAGCTATAAGTGTCTATACCAAAAACTTAGGGATGTCTCAAATGTATAACTTAATGATACACCTTAAGGGACTCAAGAAACAACAAGCCAGCTCCCTAACTAACTAATTATTTCTCCCTAAAAAGAAATAATTAAGATCAGGGCAAAAGTAAATGAAATAGAAATAAAAAACAAAACACAAAATGACGACAACAAAAAAACCCTACAAAGAATCAATGAAACCAAAAGTTGATTCTTTGAAAAAATAAGATCAACAAAATCATAACCAAAGTAACGAGAGAGAGAGAGAGAAAAGGAGGGAAGAGAGCCCAAATTAATAAAATTAGAGATGAAAAAGGTCATAACAACAGATACTACTGAAGTACAGATCATCAGAGACTACTTTTAGAACCTGTACTTTCCCCCCAAAAAAGAAAAAGAAGAAATAGATACATTCCTTAACACTTATGACCTACCAAAATTAAATCCAGGGATATAAGTAACTTGAGCAGACCTGTACCAAGTAATGAAATTGAGGCAGTAATAAAAAAAACTTACAAAGAAAAGTACAGGCCCCAATGGGGTCACAGCTGAATTCTGTCAAATCTTTAACAAAGAATTAATACTACTCATCTTCAAACTTTTCCATAAAATAGAAATGGAATATATATTCCTAAAGCCAGTACCACCCTGATACCAAAAACAGGTAAAGACACACACAAAACAAAACAAAAAACAAAGCAAAACAAACAAAAAAACCTCTGGCCCAATATCTCTGATAAGCTTTGATGCAAAAATGCTCGGTAAAATACTTGCTAGCTGAATACAGCACCATTAAAAAAAAAAGGTCATACACTATGACCAGGTGGGCTTCATTCCACAGATGCATGGTTGATTCAACATATGCAAGTCAATAAATGTAGTACAAGTCATCAATAGATTCAGTGACAGAAATCACATGATCATCTCAATAGATGCAGAAAGAGCCTTTGACAGAGTCTCTTCATGATAAAAGTCTTGAAGACATTGAGAAGATGAGGAACATACCTTAACATCATAAAAATTATACACTGCTTTCTCTACCTCATGTCCAGAGACCAGCCCAAACTTTTAATACCAGGGAGGTTTCCCAGCCCTTGCGGCCACCACCAACTGCACTGCTGTTCCTGCTTGGTCATTTATCACATGCACATTTTTTGTATGTGGAGCTCCTTAATGGTGAGGCTAATCTCATGCATCTCTGGGTTTTCCTTAGAAGAGCCATGGCAGGTAAAATGATTCCTTCCATCACCCTCTACTTTCTACTCTTGTCCCCTCCTACTTTGTTGCAATCAAGCCACAGCAACAAGGCAAGATATAGGCCAAGTTTAACCTTTTGTAATTCCTTCCCCTGCATTCTAGCCATATGTGGTTTGTCAGTGTTTCCTTTGTTGTTCCATATGTCATGAGAAGGAACTTTTCCATGAGACCTTAAACTTGGCAGAGAGGAACCAGTAATGAATGACTTGCAACCCTTGATTCCTATAGAGCAGGGGTGTCTAGCCTTTTGGGAAGCATAGAGAGGAATTGTTTTGGGCTGCACATCGATTATATAGTATAGTCAGAGCATATACACAGGGGGATCACAAAGGAAATAAGTGCTCAAAACATATGATGTTAAAAGGTTTTATGGGGTCAAATTACTAGCTCTCCTGGATTGCATGCAACCCGTGGGCCACAGGTTGGACATGCCAGCTCTAGAGGTTTTCCAGAACTCCCTTCCCTCCTCCTGTATGTACTCCCTCCTAGTTTCATTAGGGTACTTCTCAGTGTTACCTACGTCCTTGTCACCATCCACACATGTGCCATGAGTTCTCATCTGCCCATTCCTAGCTTCTACATCTGTGGCACTGCTTCCCCTCTAATGGGGTCTGTTGGGACTAGCATGGTGGACTCATTCATTTAGTCTGGGCACTTTGGTTATGTTACCCCTTCTTCGCCCTTCTTGATCTCTTTCTTCTCCTTTCCTCTTTCTTCTTCTTCCTCCTCCTCCCCCCTCATCCTCCTTTTTTTCCCTCCACACTCTCCCTCTCTCTCCCCTTCCCTCCATCCCTACCTTCCTCCTTCTTCTTGAGGTTTTCATTCTTATTATTGTTTGGGTGTTGCTTTCAACCCACCATGACAGCCCTTGACTCACACACCCCCGGGCTTGTAATATTCCTTTTGTAATTTTCCCAAAACTTGTCATTATTTCCTTGTAATAGTCTAGAAAGCAGCCCAGCCTCACAAAGAGGGGGAGATTTCCTATGTGCTTTCATTTCTTCCCCATCCATTTAGTGCAGGTTTGTCTGCATTACAGTTTCACATGGAATATGGCCACCCAGACACCACCATTATTACATCATTTTAGGTTCAATTAGTTTTCTTGCTTAGAGGCCATTTTCTGGTCCATATTTATGAACCAGCTGTATTGTGGTCTTCAGGCTTTCCTTCGGTGTATACTGTGATCTGAATTCCTTCTCTTCAGTGTCTAATTCCATGTCCTATTCCTGATAGCTTTCATAGTGGAACCCTACAGGAGAACATTATTCTAAGGAATACCATTTACTGTTTGCAATGTGCCAGCCATTGTACTAAGCATTTTATTCATTATTTTGTTTAATACTATTGAAAACTTTGTTGTTGTTAGATGACATTGAGTCCGACTTGTAGCGACCCTCGTACGGTTTTCAATGGCTGATTGTTTTCAGGATACTTCAGTAGTGAATTGCACTGACAACTTTATGAAGATATTATCCCAATACACTTGGAGAAACTGAGATTTACTAAGGTTAACTGACTTGTCTGGGGTCTCACAGCCAGTAAGTAGAACATCCTAGTCTCAAATTCAGTTCATATAATTCTAAAGCCCATAGTCAGAATTTCCTTTCTAGGATCTTATTTTTTCTCCTTCATACTCTGCTATAAGACTATAAATGAATACACACCCATTCTGGAGGACAGTTTAGCAATTCTTATGAAAGCTTTTTTCATATACATATAGTTAATTCTGTTTATTAATAATTTTTTTCCCTTATAAATGTTGGTGGGGTATAGAGTAATAAGACTTGCTATGGGGAGGGAGAGGTACAGGAGGATTGTCATGAGAGCATAAGAGGGAGGTTAATATGAGCATGTATGAAATGCCATAATGAGACCCATTCAGTTGTACATTAAAAATTGCTAATAAATTTTTTTTAAAGTTTAAAAAACTAAGCAAGGTGCAATGGTGCATGCCTGTAATCCCAGTAATTTAGGAGGCAGAGGCAGGAGGATTGCAAGTTCAAGATCAGAGGCAGTCTGCATAATTTAGAGAGGGCCTGTCTCAAAAAGTAAAAAATGAGCTGGGGGTGCAGCTCAGTGGTACAGCAATTGCAAAGCATGCCAAGTGCAGAGCCCTGGGTTCAACCCCCAGTACCGTGAAAAAAAAAAGTTAAAAAAAATAATTTAAATTGAAAAAAAAAAAAAAAGAAAATAATAAGTGTTCCAACCAATCCCCTTGATTTGATCACTGCAAACTGTATACATGTATTCAAATGTCACATTATACTATGAACTTGTGCAATTATTGTCAATTAAAAATAAAAATATATTTTGAAAAGAAAAAAAAGACTATATACAACAAATCTGTAGCCAACATAATTCTAAATGGTGAAAAACTGAAAGCATTCCCTCTAAATTCATAAACAAGACAAGGATGTCCTCTCTTATTCAAGATAGTGATTAAAGTCCTAGCCAGAACAATCAGGCAAGAGAGAGAAAGAAAAGGGAAACAAGGAATGGAGAGGGCAAATTATCTCTATTTGCAGATGACATGATTTTATACTTTAAAAACCCTACAATTCCCCAAGAAAACTCTTGAAGCGAATTAGTTCCTTTAGCAAAGTAGCAGGATATAAAATTAACACTCAAAAATCAGTTTTATTCCTATATACCAATAATGAACAGGAGAAAAAAAGAAATCAAAACAGTCTAATTTACCATAGCCCACCAAAAAATTAAATATTTAGAAATTAATCTAATCAAGGACCTTTAAGACCTTTACAGTGCAAACTTCAAAATACTGAAGAAAGAAATTGAAGAAGGCACAAGAAGATGGAGAGACCTCTCTTGCTTGTGGATTGGAAGAATTAATATTGCCAAAATGGGCTATACTACCAAAAGTAATCTACAGATTCAAAGCAATACCCATCAAAATTACAATGACATATTTCAGAGAAATAGAAAAGCAATCCTAAAATTCATATGGAAGCACAAAACACCCTGGATAGCCAAAACAATCCTAAACAGCAAAAGCAGTGCTGGATGTATCACAGTAACTTCAAACTTCACAAACTTCAATTATAGAATTATATGCTATTGGGTCATAGTAGCAAAAACTTCTTGGTACTGGCACAAAAACAGACATGAAGATCAATGGAACAGGAGACCCAGATATACACCCATGCAGCTACAGTCACGTGATCTTCAACAACGTTACCAAAGGCATATGTTGGAGAAAAGATAGCCTTTGCAACAAGTGGTGCTGGGAAAACTAGATACCCATATGTAGAAGAATGAAAGTAGACCTGGATCTCTCAACCTCTATGAAAATCAACTCAAAATGGATCAGAGATATCAACATAAAATCAGAAACTCTCAAACTACTAGAAGCAAATATAAGGAATACACTCCAACACATAGGCATAGGCAAGTTATTTCTTAACAAGGGTCCAATAGCCCAGGAAATATCACCAAGAATTGACATACATACATACATACAATAAAAAGCTTCTGCACAGCAAAGGAAACAATTAACAGAATAAAGGGAGAGGCCATGGAATGGGAGAAAATTTTTGCTTTCTATACATCTGACAAAGGATTAATATCTAGGATATACAAAGCTCTCAAAAATTAAACAGCAAAGTAACTAATCCAACAAATAAGTGGGGCAATGGGACTGAACAGATAGTTCTCAAAAGAAGAAATACAAAGGGCCAATAAACATATAAAGAAATGTTCAAATGTTCAAAAAGAGAAAGGCTGCGTGTTTCATATACTCATGCAGAAGCTGATTCTACCTTAAAGAAAACACACACATACATATGCACACAGAATCATAGATATCTGAGATTAGAAAATACAATCCCTAGACATCAGGGAAATACAAATCAAAACTACACTGAGATTCCATCTTACCCCAGTCAGAATGGCAAAACAAACAACAACAAAAGAACAATTTTACACTGCTGGTAGGACTGTAAATTAGTACAGCCATTATGGAAATCAGTATGAAAGTTACTTAGAAAACTAGAAATAGAACTGCCAAATGATCCAGCTGTACTACTTCTAGGAATATACTCAAAGCAAGACAAGTCATCATGCCACAGGGACACCTGCACTTCCATGTTTATTGTATCTCTCTTCACAATAGCAAAGGTATGGAATCATCCCAGATGTTCCTCAACAAAGGGTTTGTTTTAGAAAATATGGTATATACAGAAATCGGGGGCTGGGATTTAGCTCAGTTGGTAGAGCGCTGCGCTGCAGTCTCTGAGGTCCCGAGTTCAATTCCCAGCACCGCAAAAATGGGAGAAGGGCCTGGCAATCCACTCCCAAGGCAATCCCGAAGCACTCAGCCATTGAAAACCCTATGAGGGTGGCTATGTGTCAGGTACCGACTCGATGGCACCTAACAACAACAGCAACAGAAATCGGAACATAATAAAAAGCTAAAGTCAACTTAGCAGAGAAGGGACAATTTAGGGAGTGCAAAAGAAGGAGGGAGGGATCTAGCAAACAGAAGAAATCCTGGGAAAAGAAAGAAGGGAGAGGAGGAACAAGGAGGAGTGAAGAGAGAGAAGGCAACCTCAAAATAAACAGCCCAACTTTAATCGTTCAGGAAATAATTATAATAATACCAATAATACCAAAGAATGTTAATAATACAAATGGGCTAGAAAATTCATGTAATATTACTGACAATGTAAAAAGACCACTACAGAAAAAGTTTCCACCTTAAACATAATTGGGATCCAAGGATATATAGAAAAATATTCCCACAAAAAGACATGCAAGTGGAAGAGTCCTTTGGTGGGGGTGTGATGGGGGGAGGAAGTGAACAAGAGGGTAACGGGGAATTTATCTGTGCAAAGTACAATGAAATGCATATATGGAAATATCACAGTGAAATGCATGTCAGAATGAAACACATTAAGTTGTACATTAAAAATTTCCAATAAAAAAAGAAAGAAAATGTGATATATACACAATGGAATATTATTGTGCTGTAAAGAAGAGGGAAATGTCATTTGCAGCAAAATGAGTGGAACCAGAGATCATCATGTTAAATGAAATAAGCCAGATTCAAAAAGAGAAAGGCTGTGTGTTTCATATACTCATGCAGAAGCTGGTTCTACCTTAAAGAAAATACACACATACATATGCACACCCAATCATAGATATCTGAGATTAGAAAATACAAGTGGATTCATCATGAGATGAGAGCAGACTAGTGGGAGGGGGCAAAGGAGTTAACATATAGGGGTAAAAAGGGAGAAAACAAGGACAAAATACAGAATGCAACTCTATGAAAATCCCATAATGATTCTCACTATATGATGTTTAACATAAAAACATCCCATAAAAACAAAACAAAATTAAAAGCATACTATACCTCATATAGGGCTGGGATTTAGCTCAGTTGGTAGAGCACTGCGCTGCATTCTCTGAGGCCCAAGTTCGATTCCCAGCACCACAAAAATGGGAGAAGGGCCTGGCAATCCACTCCCAAGGCAATCCCAAAACAGTCAGCCATTGAAAACCCTATGAGGGTCGCTATGAGTCGGATACCGACTCGACAGCACCTAACAACAACAATAACAATACCTCATATATGTCCAATTATTGTTACATGTTCATTAAAAATTATTTTTTGGCTATATGTTAAGGAGATAGAAGTGTCAGCAATTCTGATTTAATAATTGCACACTGTATATAGGTACTGAATTATCTGTACCCCATTGTTGTTGTAAGGTGCTGTTGAGTAAGGTCAGACTCATAGTCACCCTATGAACAACAGAACAAAACACTCCCTGACACTGTGCCATGCCCGGCACTATGTCAGTGCTTCTCTGTTATTCATAGGGTTTTCGATCACTGTTTGTTTTGGTATTATTTCAAGAGTGGGCTGCCAGGTCCTTCTCTCATTTTTGTGGTGCTACGGATCAAACCTGGGGCCTCAGAGAATGCAGAGAAGCACTCTACCAACTGAGCTAAACCCTAGCCCTCTGTACCCCATAAATATGTACAGTTAAAATACTAATTAAAAAACTGGAAAAAACATCAATTCAAAGTGGATCAAAGACTGCTAAAGGAAAACATAGGGAAAATACTTCAAGATATAGTAATAGGCAAGAATTTTCTGAATAAGACTGCAGTAGCTCAGGAAATAACAGCAAGTATTGATATATGGGACTGGATTAAATTCAAAAGTTTCTGCATAGCAAAAGAAACAGAGTCAGGGGACAATCTACAGAATGGGAGAAAATCTTTACTAACTATCCATCTCTGTCTGACAGGGGACTAATATCCATAATATGTAAAAAACTAAAAGGTTAAACACCCAAAGAGGAAATAATCTAACCCAGTAAGTTGGAATGTTAACTAATAAACACTTTTTGAATGAGGAAGTACAAGTGGCCAATAAGTACATGAGAAAATGTTCAACATCCTCAACCTTCATGGAAATGAAAATCAGAACTGCACTGAGATTCCATCTCACCACAGTCAGGATGGCTAGCATCAAGAAAACACACACACACACACACACACACACACACACACACGCCATCTGATGTAGATGAGGGGGGAGAAGGAACCCTTATACCTTGCTTGTGGGAATGTAGATTAGTCCAGCCACTATGGTGATATGTATGGAGGTTCCTCAAACAACTAATAATAGAATTGCCATGTGGTCCAGCTATATCACTTCTGGGTAAATACCCAAAGGAATCAACGTCAGCTTACTATAGAGCTACCTGTGTGCCTGTGTTTATTGAGGCACTACTCACAATAGCAAGGTGGAATCAGCCCACCTCTCCATGGATGAATGGATAAGGAAAGTGTGGTATATATACACAATGGAGTTTTATTCAGTTATACAGAAGAATGAAATCATATTTTGTGGAGGAAAATAGATGGAACTGGAAATCACCATGTAGTGAAATAAACTGGTCTTGCAAGTATTGCATGTTTTTTTCGTACATGTGGAATCTAGGGAGAAAAATAAAGAACATGAAAGTAAACAAGAGACTATTAGAGATACGGAAAGGGAAAAGGAGGTGGGAGGGGGTAATAATAAAGGGTAATAGGAGGCTAAGTATAATAAAAATACATTATATACATGTATGGAAAATATAATGAAACCCATTATTCTGTATAATTAATATGTGCCAATAAAAATTATAAAAACTAAAAGGGAATGTTTATTAAAATGCAAATGAAATTGATATCACCCAATATTAGTCATTAACTTTTTACATTAATTACTCTGAAATTGGACTTCTCTATTTTAACTAATTAGTTAGAAGTGATCAATGAGTATGCAGTGATTAATAGTTTTCAAGTCTTAATTCCATAAACTTCACACCAAGATGGTACTTGTATAAACAGACCTTCAGGAAGCCTCATTTGTCTTAGAACACTATCCATGTACTTATATTATAATATATTAATATAGCAAATATTGAGATGAGAAAACTCAACCTATACTTGTTAAATATATAATCTTTGTTGAAAACGTAGAGTATTATGAAAAAGATAAGATGTTATAGAGCAATGATGTAATGTAGTCCTAAGGATATGCACAAAGGAAAAGCAATCATTTTTCCACGTTTCCTTCCTTTATGTAGAATCATTTCCTTTGGTACTTTTGTATGAAAGTATACCTGGCACTCACTGAGGTAGTGAGGGGGACATTTGTGGCTGACTCTTCAACCTTTTTTTTTTTTTAGTGGTACTCTGGAGTTGAACCCAGGGCCTTACACATGCTTTTGCAGTTGTTCTACCACTGAGCTGCAACCTCAGCCCATTTTTCATGTTTTATATTGAAACAGGGTCTTGGTAAGTTATGCAGGCTGCCTCTGGCCTCAAATTTGTGATCCTCTTGCCTCCAGCCCCACCACGCCCCCCAGTTGATGGGATTATAGGCATGAGCCACCACACCTGGCTAGAACTCTATTCAAAAACAAAGAAACAACAACAACAACAACAACAACAACAACAAAACTATTACACTCAGGTGCAGGTAAGTCCCTTGTGATGGTATCACAGAAAGGGAACTGCCTCCACTCTTAGGATCAGTATTTATAAAGACCAAGCTTAACTTCTTACATATTCAACCAGGAAGAGACCAAGTGAGAAAAGTGTATAATTCTACAGATTTTTATTTTGAGTCCACAGAAAGAAAATATGAGCACAGGTCTTCTTGATAGCCAACTGGTCTTTCCAGAAAGAGGAATTAATGCTTCTAGAGGACAAGGAGATGATTTTGTCATATATACAAGTGTGAGAAAGTGTCCCACATGGTGCCACAGTCTGAAACAACTAGCAGGTCAATAATTCACTCTGAGGAGCTGCACATCACACATAGGTTAGGATCATAATTACTGTTAGTGCTTCTACAAACTACATATTTGAAATATTTTGTGGACATTGATTATGCCTACTATTACTCAATACAGTCCTGATCCTTGGGCTCCAGCCCTGTGTTTGTCTGGTGTCAGAGCCTCCCAAGAAGAATACGGGGCCATATTTGCCATGGGAACCTGTTTTTAATACTATCATTGGAGGCCTTCCTTTCTTATTTTTACCACCACATGTATTTATGTTTATCAAATATGTTTCTACTATCATAGTCACTGTATTATGTAAGTTAGTTCAAAGGAAGTAGACAGTGTTTGAGACAGATTTTTTGTCTTTCTTTCTAAAGTAGCTTTTTAAAATCTGGCCAGCTGGGACAGAATGTTTCTCAATTTTCTTAATTCTGTCCTTTGATTTAGTAAAGGGAAACCTTTTTCCTTTTGTGACCAAAGAGAAAATGTGTCAAATATGTGTGTGTTCAAAGAATAATGGTTTGTATTTTGAATTCATTTAGGAACCTTCCTAAGGGGTGTGGAGCACTATTAACAAATTTCCCCACATCTTTAATTCCCACCATCACCTTGTGAGGCAGTAAAAAAAAAAAAAAAAAAGTTGTAGGAAGCTATGGCACATCTGTGGCTGAAACATGAGAGAGTGCCTAAGTATCTGCCTACCAAAGGGCAAAAGGTGCCTCCAGATGCATTCAAGCAGAAATTGTTCTATAACAAGAGAGTGTGTCTGTTGTGGTTGCAAAAAGAAAAGAAGCCATGAAGACTTCACAAAAGTTGCAGGGGATTTCAATACAGCCAGACTTCTAGTGGAGTAAGGAGTGGGGAAGATATTAGGCAATACCTTAAGTAAATCAAGGTGGCATTTGTAATACTCTTTTCTGGACACAGGTTTGTGACTCACTTCAGGTAATATGGCCACATGGTCACATCATGTCAGGGTCTAGGCAGGTATGGTGGTTAATCTTGATTATCAAGTTAATTGGATTGAGAGGTGCCTAGGAAATTAATAAAGCACACTTCTGGGTATGTCTGTGCAGGCATTTCCAGAGAGGATTAACTAAGGGGGGAAGATCTGCCGTAAATGTGGGTGGCACCATCCCATTGGCTGGGGAAACAAATGGAATAAAAGGGAAAAAGGAGAAAGCCCATGAGTGAAGGATTGTCTCACTGCTCCCTGGCCACCACCATGTGAGCTGCTCTCCTCCATCACATCCTCCTCTCCATGATGGATTGAAACCTCTGAAACCATGAGCCAAAATAAACTTTTCCTTTCTTAAGTCATTTTGCTCTAGTATTTTGTCATAGCAATGAAAAACTCGGTGATAAAGAGTCAAGGCACATATTCTATCCAGATTCTGTGATTTGAATCCTGTCTCTGGGAGACTGACCAGTGATGTGTGACCTTGGGCAAAGTCCTTAATCTCACTGGGCCTCCATTTATCTTTAACCTCAAGACATGAATCTTAAGATTTTTTTTTATTTTAGCACTTATGGGACTACCCAAATATATGTTTATTATTGTTACTTAATCTGTCATTGGAATATCTAAAACATTATAGAAGCCCTTTACTCTTCAGTTGTTTTAGCAGTTTACAAAATAGCTCATTCACTCATTCAGTGATTGTCTATTGAACATTTAAAAAGTTCCAGACCCTGTGCTAGGTGGTAGCAACTGTTAACATAAAAGGCAAGTAGAGGCACACTGAGTATGAGAACAAATAACTTATTCAAGCCAAAGTGAGGATGGCCATCTGGGGGAAAACATAAATTCTAGTTGCTAAGAATAAGTGCTCCATAAAAGGAATCTGAGAAGTTTGATTTCATAGATTTATATATTTTAAAAAGGGCAAAGATGAGATTACAGCAAACCACTAATTACAATTGTATTGATTGACAAGACTGCCACACAGTGTTTATTGATTGGTCTTTTATCACTTATACATTCCAGGTAAGAACTCAGATAAACAGGAACAAGCCTTTCTCCAAGTTATTTGTTGCTCTAATAGAGTCAATATATTTACAAGGGACTATGCAACAAACAACATGTTAAAGTGGTTAAAGGTTAAAAGACTTTAGAATCCAGGATAGTTTGGCTGCTGTCCCACTACCCATGTCTACCAGGCCTGAAAGGAGTTTGTAAATTCTTTTCTTTATGTCTTCATGATATAGAGATGAACAAGGATGACACAATCTTGGCCCTTTTGGAGGTGACAGACATTAGATAGGCTGGCCAACTCATTCTCTACTCTTCTTGGGAACATGGTAATGTGCATACCTCTGTGGTCAACCTCTCCACACTGAGGATGCACTACCAAAAGGATACTAATTCCTTTTATATTACCAGATCTCATTTAATATCCAAGCTTACAGACAACCATCTCTTCTTGTTACAGCTTTTCACTCCTTGTGGCTTTTCTCTAAATATTAACAGTGAACATGAAACTCTCATGTCATTGAGAAAGATATAAAGACTGAAGAACCAACAGTGGCTATCATTGCCTCACCACCCACATTAATTCTGTCATGAGCCTGGAGTGGACCAGCTCTGTGGTTCTGTCTTCTCTTGGTGATAGCTGGCAGGCCCATATCTTCACTGCAGTGTGCCGGGGCCCAGAGCCCTGGGCTGTTGGAGCAGGACCATCTAGGTCCCACTGGCAGCCATGAAATGGTGTATCAGTTACTTTTTTGTTGTTGTGACCAAAATACCTAACAGAAACAAGTTAAGGAAGGAAAGAATTGTTTTGTCTTATGGTTTCAGAGGATTCAGTCCATATTCATTTGGTCTCATGTGCTTGGGCAGCACATCATGGTGGCAGGAGCAGGTGGTGGAGAACAGTGTTTACATCATGGCAGACAGGAAGCAGAGAGACAAGCAGGAAGCAGCCATGGGTAATAACCCCTCAAAGGACCCACTCCTAAGGACCAACTTCCTCCAGCTATGTCCTACTTCCCAAAGTTTCTACAACTTCCTGAAATAGTGCTACCAGGTGGGGGCCAAGTGTTCTAACACATGAACCTATGGGGGACATTTCAGATTCAAACCATAATAATTTGCTTCTTTTATTTCTCACTCTTTTCTTTTTGCCAGAAGAATCATTCCTGGGTCCATCTGCTCTAGGAAAGTCCTTTCACATAGACTGTTTTGGATCTTTCTCTGCAGCTCAAATATCAAGGAGGGAGAAATATCACTACCCAAGGCGGCATCCCTGTAGGTGCATCTCACTCTTTTTTTCCTTCCCTCATAGACACAAAAAGGAGCAATGTTCCTTGGGAAGGCTCAATCTAGTATTGGTGCCTGGATATAAACATTCTTGAAGGAAGGTGATGAAAATTCATGAAGGAAGAGTGAAACCATAGTCTTGAAATAGGAAATAAACGCAATTTATTATGTTATTTTAATGCTATTGTCTATTGATGTAGACAATTTAAAAAAGTTAACTATGCCTGATTCCTCTATAGTTAGGCAGAGAGAATCATTTAAGAGTATGACTTTTTCTCACACTTCATAGTCACTGAAGGACCTCTCTTAAAGTTGCAAATGTAATCAACTTGCCTTCCTTGCTTGGAGGAAAGTGCACAGGGTGTTTTGTGATCCTGACAAAGTCTACCTATCTTCTGGCAAAGAGGACTGTGGGGAGGAGTTGCAGTTATTTGCATAAGGACCTAGCACCCTTGGGGGTCCTATAAAATTAAGTCTTAACCAAGAAATAATGCCATTTGCAGCAAAATGGATAGAACCGGAGAACATCATCTTAAGCAGATGAACACAAGCTCAAAAAGAGACATACCATATGTTCTCACTCATATGTGGGAGCTGAATCTTACTTAAAGGAAGAAAAAATCCTATATATAAGTTCATATATTAAAATGCACAATTAAACTTAGCAAAGGGACAATATAAAGAGTAGAAAGGAGGGAGGGACCTAGCAGAAGGAATTGAAGATTGTGGAAGGTGGGATAGGGTTGTAAAGGGATAAAGGGGAAGAGGATAATCTCAATGTAAACAATATAACTTGTTTATGAGTACATTGGAAAAACAGGGGAATATAACCCAAATAAGCATTTGAGTTTTACTCCATATTAGCCATAAGGCTCCATAAACCTTGTGGGTTGATGAAAGTGTTGCCAGAAGTGATATAAAGGATGCATAATGGAAAAAGCCAATGCTGTATTACTGTATCCCATCATCATTTACTAATAAAGGGAAATAAAAGTCTTAATCAAGTTTCAGAGTTTAAAAGTAACCCATGAGAATTCACTGGATGGGAAGGCACTGGCAAAACAGTGTACCTTGCAGTGCCCAGGCAGAGCCCATCTTGTGGCCCCTGGCAAATGCTAAAAGCCCCTGGGCTGTGTGGTAGATTGGGTCTGGCATTTTTGAGGCTGAGGCTGCAATATGGTTGGGGTGTGGGCCCCTCCCAGTTTTGAATGATCATCCTGAATGTGAGTGACTCTGAGGGTCATGGGAGCAGTCATGCTGGAGAGATGGGCCTAGTGCCTTTGAACTACCCCTTCCCCAGTTTTATATGTGCTGTATGATTATTAGGTTAAGAATTATTAGCATTTCTTATCTCACATAGAAATAGAAAGAATTTTATTTTCAAGTGACACCTCATAAGACAGAGGGAAGACACTGTAAAGGAAGTGAATTGTTGCTGTTGAGGACTTCTGTGCTCCCCAATCATCAACACTCATTACTATTGCTTCCAATGAATCTGTTACAGAAGAAAAGCCTACATAAATACTCTTGCTCCATTTATTGAGTTAAAATCACTAATTTTGGAGTTCATACACCTGGGGAACACATCATGAATTTCCTACTAGCTAGTAGCAACTTTGGTGTAGGTAGCACTTCTGCTGTGTGGATTATGAGGGTAATAGTTGCCTAGGTGCCTGCAGCCGTAGCCCTGTGACATCTGATCCTGATCCCGTTAGATCTCAGAAGCTAAACAAGATAGGGCCTGGTTAGTACTTGGATGGGAGATTGCCTGGGAAAACCAGGTGCTGTAGGCTTGGGAGACGGACCCGGCAACCCACTCCCAAAAATCAATCCGCCACTGAAAACCCTATGAACAGCAGAGAAGCACTGACAATAGTGTTTTGCCTGTAGTACGTAGGGTTGCTATGAGTTGGATACCGACTCATGGCACCTTACCATAACAACACTTGCCTAGGTTACTTTTCAGGGACTTGAAGGCCACTTTTGCTGAAAACACTGAATCCTGTCATAGACCTGTAGATGTCTGATAAGGTGACTGGAACATAAAGAAAAGACTTGGCATCTGTATTCTTAGGGTGTTTGTCTTTTTGGCCTGAACATTTGGACTAAACATACCTACTAGCCACCATGACTAGAAATATCAAGCCATAAAAGGAGCAAAAAGAAATGATGGCACCCAGCACCCAAGTTCCTGGAAGATCTCCACCTATTCCTAGAAAAGACATGAATATTCCTTCTCCTTATTAGCCCATCTTTCCCACATTATTCCTATCCTAGATCTGTCACTCTAGGAGATAAAAGGCTGGACTGCAAGCAGAGGCCCCCACTTCTCCATTTTTCAGCCATCAAATAAAGCTGTTTATTCTCCCATCACTCTGTTTCTTGGGTCATTGGCTTTATCAAGTCACAGCAAAATCAGACATATTCTCAGTTATAGAGTGTCAGCATTTAGACCTCATGTGTGGACTACTCACTTCCCATATGAATGAGGCATCTCTTAGGGCCAGATCTATGAATGACAGTAAGCTTCTCACTTGCTCATCTATGCTGTTAAGTCAGACTTTTTCATGACAGAGCTGTGAAGGCAAACAAATGTAACTCGTGGACTTTTTACATTATCTTTTTGTGTGCCAAAACCTCTATTAAACCCCAGAGGAAGACTTTTTCTGTTGCTTTTCAGCCACCAAACAAATATACAATAATATAATGTTCCACATTTCCATCCGAAAACACTCTAGCAAGAGAATCTAAAGCAAAAAAGCAAACAAACAAACAAAAAGAGTCTTTTGCTGCTTATGAACCACAGGCTACTGAATTTGAGGTAGTTTTAGTGCATTAAAACTTTCCTAACAGTTTTAACTATATTTTAGGCAAGGTATTTTTACTGCTTAGAAAATCAACACTTACTAAATGATTGAATTGCATATTTAGGAAATGGGCAGGGCTGTTTGCAGCAGCACATTGAGTACAGAGTTAAGTGACAAGGAGACTTAAGGGTCACTTAGGGAATAAAACTCTCATTTACTTACACAATGGACAAACCTCTTCTTGGACAGGATGTTGGTTTGTGGGAGGTGATCTGCAATATAAGTGTGAGCTAACAATAGTCCCTTTAATTCTTTTCCCTTGAATTCCTAATTATCCCACCCAATTGGACTACAGACTTATTTTATGTTCCTGTATAAAGTTATACCATAAATCCCCATTTTCTCAGTATCTATCTTCCACTTATTTCAATACCCACCCTCCAGTCTGGAAGAGTAAAATTTATGTAGCATTATATTATTATATGCCTTTCAATTTCCACCCACAATAAATACATAACAAATATACCATGGATGCATTTTATCATTCCATTGTTCTTTTTTTAGAGATGCAGAAATTTCTGAGGAACAGTTCCATGACAGGGGTCTGTAAATGACACGACATAGGTGTGTTACCATGCTCACTTTGAAACAGAAAATAGAATAGAATTGAATCTGCGTGTTGCTTGGGGTCAAAAAAGCTTATGGTGATGATTTTACTCAATGCCTATCATACATACTCTTATTGTCTTTAATATAACACATGTTCTGATGCAGATTTTGTTTTGGTGAGCAAGTGTCTATATCCACCAATGCAGGGGCTGCTGGACAGTTGTTGTTGCTGTTGTTAGGTGCTGTCCAGTCGGTATCCGACTCATAGCGACCCTCATAGGGTTTTTAATGGCTGACTATTTCAGGATTGCCTTGGGAGTGGATTGCCAGGTCCTTCTCCCATTTTTGCGGTGCTGGGAATTGAACTCGGGACCTCAGAGACTGCAGCACAGTGCTCTACCAACTGAGCTAAATCCCAGCCCTGCTGGACAGTAGGAAGGGTATATGGAAGACATTTCTGGATGATATGGGAAATGTGGACAAAACGAAGTGCAATAATTAATATCCTCCCCCTAAATTCTGTTCTTCCTCTTCTGTTGCTGCAAATTCAATGTTTTGAGGGGTTGCTAATGTTTTAAGGGGCAAAGTGTGCAATGCTGTCGCTGATTAATTTAACGAATGCACACTGACTTCTTACTGTGTGTATTGGTTCTAAGGAACACTCAATCTTTGTCCTAAGCACACTTTGTTATGATCCGACTTTTTTCTATAAACCACGTGGGTGGTAAAAATCATGCATTTAAGAGGAAAAAAGAGAACATCTTGATGTGATGATGGAAGGGTTCATGGATGGGGTAGTGTTAAAGGGTAATAGGCAGGAAGAAAGGGAATAGAAGGACAGGCAGCCAACCACCTCCCAGCCTAGTCATATGCTTCCCAGACACCTGTGATATAAATATCAATTTGAGCCTCCTGTGGGACAAAGGCTTTGGTCTGGTGGTCAGTACTTCCCTGGTAGATTATACACTTTCAAACACCATATTTGATAGAAGGAAGCATAATTAAAACCATTCCTCACTTCTACATTCATCCAGGGAGGATGATAAGATGATGTGAGACACACACCACCCCAGTAATAGAAAAGTGCATTGTTTAGTGGATTCTGCTCCCTTGTCAAGACCAATAGCTGCCTAAATTTCTAACCTTTTGAAATGCCCTTCTCTGAGCCCAGCCCTTTGAAGACATTGGAAATCCATTAGCCCCTTTTCGGCACAGGCCCCAGGTGTAAAACGTTTCCTTCCTTCCCCACTGTAAAAGACAATGTGACCTCTGTTCTGGGCACCAGTAGCTCTCACTACTGCCCACCTTCATGTCTTGAAGGTGTACTCTCTTTATAGTCTATCTCTTTAATAAACTTAGCCTACATTCTGTACTATAATTTCTGTCTCATACAATTTCTTTTATATGAGGAAACAGACAAACCAAACTATCTGCTACTGGGAAGGGAAGGTAATTGTTGTCACTGGGGAGGGACCTGTGCTCCAGACCCACACTTCCTTATGTGGACCTGTTTCCCACGTCCCTCTCTCTAGACACCTGTGCTCACTCTGAAGCACGTACTATCTCTTTCCTTTACCTTGTTGTTGTTAGGTGCCATCGTGTATCCCACTCATAGAGACCCTCATAGGGTTTTCAATGGCTGATTGTTTCGGTATTGCCTGGGGAGTGGATTGCCACATCCTTCTCCCATTTTTGTGGTGCAAGGAATTGAACTTGGGACCTCAGAGACTGCAGAGAGCTGCTCTACCAACTGAGCTAAATCCCAGTCCTTTCTTTACCTTAGGAACTTTAAACTGCTTCACTCTCTTACTGACTTGTCCTAAAACTCTTTTTTGTGGTGGAGTTAAGAACCTGACATCTCCCCTGAGTGAAGATCCCAAAAGGGGGAACTCTTCAGGGCAGGGGGTAACATTGGGGTACAGCACCCCTAAACCTGCTGACAGTAGTATTGAACTTGAAAGAGAAGGAAGTTGAGACAAGTGAAAAGAAAAGATCAGGTGTGTAGATTGTCAGGAGGAAAGGTGTGTTAGGGGATGCTGGGAGAACAGGGGGCCCGATACAGAGGTCAATGGACCATGTTAGCAAAATGTAAATATATACAACAGAGTGGAAAGAGGCTATGATAAAAGGCAAGGTGAAGGAATCATACTGAGGACTATGAGAGCTAAATTATGAAATCAGCTCTTTATTTACAGAGATAATGGTTCATTTTACAAGTTAATAATTGAGCACTTTAAGGTAAAAGACACCGTAGAAACTGGAGGATAAATAAGAGAGGCACTTCCCCCAAACAGAGGCAAGAAACAAGGCCTGGAAGAGGTTTGCACTTGTGGTGGATATTTTCTGGAGGTTGTCCCCGTGCACTATTCATGGTGGATTTTACTTTGCACTATTCTTGGTGGATTGGTCATGACAATCCTGACTCCTATCATGTGTAAGCAAGTAGAGAGAGAGGAGGGCCCAGAAGCCAATGGAGAAGGAAACAAGGTAGGACATGTGCATGGTCTCCCTTCCTGGCCAGACAGCTGACATCTGAGGACACCTGTTTCTTCTGTTCTCAAGCTCTTCTCCTCTTCATACATGACTCATCTAACAAGTAGATGAATCCATATGGGAGGAAGCTGCTGACCCTCAGCTTTGCAATTACTCCTCAGGCTCCAAGAAAGATAAACTCTCGCTCTCTCACTTGTAAATTGTCCTTAAAATCTTTGTGTTCATGTCCGGATTTCCCAGGTAGCATTTAAGCACCCCTAAGGTAAGTGAGCCTGCAGCTGTACCACTGTGGCGTCAGAGCCCATCAGATCGCAGAAGCTAAGCACGGTTGGGCCTGGTTAGTACTTGGATGGGAGACTGCCTGGGAACACCAGGTGCTATAACCTTGGAAGAAGGACCCAGTGACCCACTCCCAAAAATCAATCCGCTATTGAAAACCCTATGAATAGCAGAAAAGCACTGACAATAGTGTTTGGTCTGTTGTACATAGGTTCACTATGAGTCGGGCACTGACTCCATAGCACCTAACAATAACAACAAGGTAAGTGAGGGCTGGGGTTTAGCTCAGTTGATAGAGTGCTGCTTTGTGCAATCTGAGGCCCTGGGTTTGATTCCCAGCACTGCAAAAATGGGAGAAAGACCTGGCAGCCCACTCACAAAGGAATCAGCCATTGAAAACCCTCTGAACAGCAGAGAAGCACTGACGTAGTGCCTGGCATGGCACAGTATGAGGTAGTGTTTCACTCTGTTGTACATAGGGTTGCTATGAATTGGACCTGGCATGACAGCACCTAACAACAACAAGGTAAATGAGGACTGTAATTTCCATCTCTTTGACAGTTCTCCCAGCATATCATTCTCCAATACACCTTTGTTACCTTGTTCTTGTTGTTGTTAGGTGCTGTGAAGTTGGTATCCAACTCATAGCGACCCTGCATACAACAGGCAAAACACTATTGGCAGTGCTTCTCTGATGTTCATAGGGTTTTCAATGGTGGATTGATTTTTGGGAGTGGGTTACTGGGTCTGTCTCCCAAGCCTATAACACCTGGTATTCCTTGGTGGTTTCCCATCCAAGTACTAACCAGGCCAGATCCTGCTTAGCTTTGGCGATCTGACAGGATTAGATGCCACAGGGCTACAGCTGCAGGCAGAAAAAATGGTACATGTCATACTTGTTGTTGTTAGGTGCTGTTGAGTCGTGTCCAACTCATAGCGACCCTACGTACAACAGACGAAACACTATTTTCAGTGCTTCTCTAATATTCATAGGGTTTTCCATGGCTGATTGTTTTGAGAGTGGGCTACTTCATCCTTCTCCCAAGCTTACAGCACCTGGTGTTCCCAGGTGGTCTCCCATCCAGGGACTAACCAGGCCTGACCCTGCTTAGCTTCTGAGATCTAACAGGATCGGATGCCACAGCGGTACAGTTGCAGGCTTACCTTTGTTACCTTACAGATTTGCTAATAAGATAAAGAATTCTGACTTCATTAACAGATGCAAAGAAACCCCACTAACAACTAAATACAAACCTATATTTGTTTTGGTGATGTGAAACATGTGTGCTCGTGTATGTGTTTTCTCCCTTCAGCCCTTCAAACTTTTCTCTGCAATCATTGCTGACTCTATGATTTCATGGTAAGAATATTTGTAGTCTGGAAACTATCCAGAGGCTTCTTGGCCTTTAGTATTATTGTAAAACCATATCACCCCTTTTCTTTTCAGCTTGCGTGTTGCAGAATTGTTCTTGGTCATACACTCAGGATGGGAGTGTCATATTGACAAAAACTAACGGATATATGGTTGTCCTATGGCTTTTGACCTTGCTTCTAGTTTCTAAAAGTGTTCTTTGAGAGGATTCATGGTTCAGCTGTAACACACCCAGTACCCTCCTAGCTATTCCTCAACATCCTGTAGCCCTGTTAGGTTTCCATTTTCTTCAGGCCCACAAAGTAGTTTACAACAAATCAAAAATGTTTTTGGAGACGGATATCTACAAGGCAAAGAAAGAGACGGGGGCTAGGTGTTCCTTTGCCCCTCCATGAAGAGGTGGGGTAGCAGCTGGTTGCACAGGCATGCTGGGAAACAGGAACAGATCCATAAGCCAGCAGTACTTCCTCTCTTGAGACCAGAGCAAGCCCAGGAGAGCTGGCAAGCTCATGCGGTTCTCTGTCCTGGCCCATCCTCCACCCTGTCAGAGTCAATCTCCCAGTGCATTTTTTATTTTTTAGACAGTGCCTGTTTTGAATATTTGTGTTCCTTTAAAAAATTGATTTATTCTATTTTATGCCACATGAATGATTTTTCATTTAAAGTAAGCTAGTGTGCTTTCTCATTTTGATGGGAATTTGTCTTCAGAATCAATTTCACTCATTTCTTTGTATCTTTAGCAACTCACACAAATATGACTTTGAAAGGCTGGCTTTCATGATTCATTGGATCTTTAAGGAAACATTAATTTCCTTCCTATTCTGTAATTATTTTATTCTAAATGTAATGAAGTTATATTCTTTCCTACTTAGAAGTTAATTTGAAAAAGAAAGTGATTCTGCTTGTGTGTTAAATACAGGAGAAAAAATATCACCATGATGAGTTTGTTGTATCCACCGATTTCAGTGCGGTTTCTTCCGCCTTTGCAAATACAAGAGCAATACTATTATTTCTCTTCTACTTTGAACCCACCAGAAAAAAAAGATAGAGGCTCAAATAGTTTTTCAGTTAGCTGAGTCTGTCTTTTCACAAGAAAGGTTCTAACAAGAAGGCTGCTTGAACGCCTTTCCCCTTCATGTTGTAGTGATAAACCGCGCCTGGTGCATTGCCCTGCTTTTCTCTGACATCTTTTTCTGCCCAAGTATTCTGAAGTGACTGGATGGATGAACTGTATTAAAAGGACAGCCTACTGTGATTTCCTAATCCAAGTACTGCAGTGGGCAGAGCTGCGTAAAACAAAAAGGCTTTTTCCAGCTTTGTGTGAATTGTCACTCAAGCATTTAAAAACACAGAGTCTGTGTTTGCAGCACCAAGCACTCCCATTAACGTTAATGGAAATCACACATTTACCTCAAAGCCAGAAAGGCTGTCCCTCTCTTCTCCAGGAAACTCAGATGATAAAGAAATAAGATCTGTCTTTCTTTCCTTTTTATAGTGGAGCAGGGTGGAATAATGGAGCCCAGGCAGAATCCCACAACCTTTAAAATAAAGCTTTCCATTTGTTGACACTAGAAAAATATCTTAGTGTGGGAGACTAAATGCAAATGCTCCCACCTGTGTGCAGTACTTTTCAGGTTCATCTTTCTTTTTTTCACTCTGAAAGCAAAGTGAAATCATTTTGGTTTTTAAAAGAGAAAACATGTTTAAAAATATGTTCACTAGCCTTTCATTTCCTCACTAATTCAAATCAGGAGTCCTTGTAGGGTAGAATCTAAGTAAAGACGATGAATTAGAACCAATGAAAGACAGAAATAGGACTAGTAACAGCATAAGGGTCCAGTTCCTCTTCTTTTAAGGAAGTACACTCCATTATTCTCATTATGCTAAACTGATTCTGATGTTGGGGGACTAAGTGCACTGAAAATGTTTATTTTCAAAGTATTAGCAAGATCAGGTACCAAATCCTTACCACCAAGAGTAATAGAAGGCAGCTGACAATAGAGTACTGTCACAGAGCAAGAATTAACATTTTATGTCCCAAATGTCTATGTCCATTTATATGGTGAATCTGATTCACTTTTGTCTACAGCCATAGCACACTAGCATCTGATCCCACCTCATCTTGGAAGCTAAGCAGGGTCAGGCCTGGTTAGTCCTTGGATGGGAGACCACCTGGGAATACCAGGTGCTGCAGGCTAGGGAAAAAGACCTGGCAATCTACTCCAAAAACAATCTGCCACTGAAAACCATATGAGTAGCAGAGAAACACTGACAACAGGGCCGGGCATGGCATAATGTTAGGGTGTGTTTCATCCATTGTACATACGGGTCGTGATGAGTTGGACCCGACTTGACAGCGCCTAACAACAATAACAGACTCTAGGGGGGATATAAGTTTTTAAGATGAAGTCTTCTGTTTCAAGATATTATTATTCCAAGTTAATTTTGTTTAGAACTTATATGAACAGGAAAGGAATGAAACCCCAACAGCCACAAATATCCATTCATTCAGCAAAGATTTGTGAATGCCTCTGTCATTCAGCCCCTGTTCCAGGGCTGGAGATACAGCTGTGACTATAGAAGATGAGCTTTTGCTCCCATGGTGCTTACAGTTCTATATCAATGCAAAACCCTAGATAAAAACACTCCCAATGTATTTTGGGTCAGCATTTCTTGTCTTGGAAATATGAATAAGAGGGCTAGTTGCATTGCTTAGCTGCTTATGTTCTCAGTAGGGAAAGATAGAGGGTTAAAGTTTAGCTCAATTGGTAGAGTGCTGCCTGATGTTCTCTGAGGCCCTGGGTTCAATCCCCAGCACCATATAAAATGGGAGATGGATCTGGTAGCCCACTCTTGAAACAATTCTGAAACAATCAGCCACTGAAAACCCTGTGAATAGCAGAGAAGCACTGACATAGTGCCAGGCATGGCATAGTGTTAGGGAGTGTTTTGTTCTGTTGTACATAGGATTGCTATGAGTTGGACCCAACTTGACAGCACCTAACAACAGTAACAATAAACACCAGGTCATTTCTTTTCTTCAGTTACATATGTGTACACTGGAACTGCCTCTGCCTTAATCTTTCTTTTCAATAAGTTAGGAAAAATGGAATCATAGATTCAACCAACAGTGGATTGAAAATACTAGAAAAAAATTACATCTGTATTGAACATGTACAGACTTTTTTCTTGTCATTATATCCTGAACAATGAGGTATAGCAACTATTTATACAGTGTTTACATTGTTGTAGGTATTACAAGTAATCTAAAGGTGATTTAAAGTATACAGGAGGATGTAAGTAGTTTATATGCAAATAACATGTCATTTGTATAAAGGACTTGAGTATTCTTGGATTTTTCTTACCCAAAGAGGATCCTAGAACCAATTCCTCCTGGATACTGAGGCATGAATATATGTATGAGACAGTGTGCATACGTATTTTGTCACCCTCATACTACCAGGAAGAATCTTGCTTAGAATAATGAAAAATAACCCTCTGCCAGTATAATACATCAAGTGATTTATCTAAAATTTAAGACTCCACTTTAGGGTTCAAGTTGAGTTTGGGCTTCAACTGCCTTTCACTCATCTAAGCATTGTGTACAAAATGCAGTGTTCACAAGGCAATGCAGCATGTTTAGTGGCAGATTGCAAATTTTGGAATTAGATTAATTTGAGTCTCATCTCTGCCATATAGCATGTACAAAATAAGTTTTCTTGACCCATTTCTAAGATCTACAAGAGTATTCTGAATTTATGCTACACATTTTTGTGGAATTTTTTTCCCTACTTGTTCTAATCACCTGTGATCCAAAGTCAAAAGTTCTCTTAGATTACTGTTGCCACAACCTGATAGGAAGGGTGTGGGATTCCATAAAGATATGGGGGAGGGGGCAAGTGTAGAATCAAATGTACTTCAAAATTCTCCTATAAGTCAAGTAAATACTGCTTCACACAACTTGTATGCAATTTTTCAAATATCTGAAGGTCATCTTGAATAAAAACAAAATAAAACTCATTTAGAGATAGTATCTAATTCAAAATAGTTTTTCACAATTGCTCCAATCAATGGATAAAATGTAAAAGTAATACCATGTATGATTTATTGGATTTGTTTAAACTTCAAAATGGAGAGCTCTAAAATGTTATGAATATTTTAAAAGGATTTTCTTCCTTATTTATTTTGCTCCAATTATTTTGATATCTTTGTGTCTTTGTCTCTTCTTTTCCATCCCAAGTTTCCTTCTTTCCAAGTAAGATTCACTGTTTTCTATGTCCAAAATATCCATTAGCTAATACTGAAAAATAGGCTGAAAACAAAACAAAACAAAACAAAAAAATAAACAAACAAAGCTGTTCATTGCTTCTGCCCTTGGCTTTTCTTTCCAAGAGTCCTATTTAGGTTTGTAAATCGTGTGAGTGCTTGCATCATGTGCCACTGAAATACCTTTCTAGTTTTTTTAATCCCCTCAGCTGAGGTTCTTTTTAGGGGTTCACAGTGTACATTTTAGTGTAGCAGTTTTGTTATACATTTATCTGGATATAACCACTTCACTCCCACAGACTTCAGGCTATAGGACACCCTGAAATCCCCCTCAGCTCCAGCTTGAGAGGCTGGTCACATAAAGTCATATTTAATCACCTGCACACCAGTCGAGTTCCCAATCACCTCTCTCCATCACTAGTGCAAACAAACTACTGAACGGTGCCACGAAGCTCATTCTTTGAACATATTTTTATTTTATCTTTATTTTGAACAATAAATTTTATAAATTTAAAGTGTACAGAAAGTTAAAATAATGATAATAATGTTAAAAGCACCTATTTTCCCTCCACAGAGAGTTAACAACTGTAAAATAAAATGTGGTATTTACCTACCCTGTTTGTTAAAGAAGTGAAACATAATGAGAAGCTAAAGTCCCCTTTAACCTCAATTACCAGTTGTGTTCCCTAATACAAGCCTTATAAATATTGTGCAGTTTTACAGTCCATTTAAACAAATATAGATAGATAGATAGATAGATAGATATGACTACATATTATTACTTTGCATGTTTTATTCACTAATTTATCATCATCTAAGTACAATTTTATCTTGTTTCTTTTCCACCCAACATTATTTTTTGATATCTATATGAGTATTATTCTATTTTATGGCTACATTTTATTTATTCCCTATTTGATGGTCATCTAGATTGCTTCCACTCAAAGATATTATAATATACATCTTTTACCTGCATGAAAACTTTTCTAACATGTGTAGATTTAAACATTTTGTACTATCAGAAAGATTATGATCCAATGCTAAAACTATACAATTCTTCCTGCGATAGGTTTAAAATTTTGCAAAAATTCTCTTCAGTTTTGAGTATTGATGATATGGTTTGTTTTGCCATCGCTTCTTGGCCTTTTGGCTAAGATCAAGTGTGGTTTGTTTTGCCAAGTTTTCAAAGTTTCTTTCTCTATCTTTCCTTCAGTTACGCCCACCTCCCTTGGGCCCCTCTCCATGGATCTTCTCAGCCAACATCCCATTCCATCAATGCCCTCACGACTCTGGTTACTCAGAGATGTACATGCATATTGCTCTGCCATGACACTTTCCTTGGAAATAGCAAAAATAAATCTAATGGGAAAAAGATCACAGAGAAATATCTATTCTGCAACATGCCAGCTATCAGGCTGATATGAATGAGTCTGATTCAAGAAGTGACATGTAATGTATTGTCATTTGAAAACAGAAATTGCTAATCTTTAACCCCTGACCATCCACAATCCTAGATAAAATTTCCTAATTATTTTCTAAATGGGGGCAGAAGGTGGCCTACAGCATACCAAGCATATTCATTCCATCATGTGTCTGACTTGATCATTGAATATTTTATGATGCTAACCAGGTAATTAAGCAAATATTTGAAGGAACAAAAGGGGTAATAAAGACAAGTGAGAGGGTAGAGAAGAAAGAGGAAGGCTTGGATGCTCACAGTTTCTGTCATAGAATCTGTGTCCTAGACACAAATAGACAAGGGATTTGTATTTTTCCATATGCTGATTTTACCAGTGGCAAGATGGTATTAGAATGCATGTCACCCACCGAAGTTAAGTACTGTCTTCATTGCATATCTGTGAGGGATGGTAAAATGAAACACTTCATTTTCCTAGGTAAGTGCTGTCACTGCAAAGAACAGGGTAGTTGCTATGAGAGTGTCATAGCTTGTGGGAGTTTGACCTGGCAGTCAAAATTTCAATGGCCTCTCAGCGGTGTCATCTTGGGCAAGTGCCCCTACATCCCTGCCATTAAAATTAGCTATTGTTATGTGGAATCCACAGGGTATTTCTCACATTTCACTAGTGCCAAACATTAGTTTCTTTTCCTCTGGTTTCTTTGCCATTCAGAACTCCAACAGGTAGCAAATGCATTGACTGAAGTTTCAGACATAAAAAATAGTGCTATTTAGAAAGGCAGCTTGGGTGAATGAACAAAAAGTCTTATAGGATATTTAAAAAGTGCAGGAGTATTAAGTCCAAGGAATACATTTACACAAATAGCAGAATATTGCTAATGCCTCTTTTAGAGATGCTTTGCTAGATGGAAAAAGCTCATTCGTGGCTACTAATATATCTTGGGGTACATACTTGGCTGTGTGTGCTGTTTAAATAGGCTAAAACTATTAATTACACAATTAATTACCAAGAAAACATAAAGAAATAGACTTTGTAGGACTTCTACTTCTGCCTTGTTGTTGTTAAGTATTGATGAGTTGGTGTGCAATTCATAGCGACCCTATGTACAACAGACAAAACACTATTGTCAGTGCTTCTCTGCTATTCATAGGGATTTCAATGCATGATAGAGTTTTGGGGAGTGGGTTGCCAGGTCATCCTCCAAAGCCTACAGCACCTGGTGTTCCCAGTCAGTCTCTCATCCAAGTCCTAACAAGGCCCGACCCTGCTTAGCTTCCAAGATCTGATGGGATTGGACACCACAGGGGTAAGCTGCAGGCTCTACTTTTGTCTAGAAAAGATGAAATGCTTTAGGGTTGCTTTCTTTCCAGAAAACCTAGCAAACTGGACTGCAATGATTGAGAGAAGGGGGACAATGGAGTGGATTTTACAGTTGCCCCAGTAGGCAGTTCCCAGGCCATGGTGCAAGGAGAGAGAACCCAAATAATGCTGGCCATTTGCTGATTGGAGGAGTCAGAGATTATTGTTTGAGGAGGCATAAGCAGTCACAACTTTTGGGCAAAGTACCAGAGAGAAGAGACAGAGGAGTGCTGCATGGACTGAGCCATACTTGTAAGATTTGCAGATGATTCTGAGTCTTTGGCTAAAATTCTCATCTAACCACACAGGGGGTGAAACTTCCTAAAATGGAGGAAGAGTAACCAAAAAGTCGTGGGCCTAACAATAACCAAAGCCCACACAGGACTGAAGACAGTTCACATGCTCACTAGCCTAAGGAAGAAATCTTGTGCTGTACAGTTTTGAGAAGGGTCATACCTTAGTCTTAGGGCTTACATACCCCTAGAGTGAAGTCTGCTCTGGGCTCATCCTAATAAAACTTGACATCAATATGACATACTAGCAAAAGTATCGTTGTTGTTGTTGTTGTTAGGTGTCCTCCAGTAGGTGTCCAACTCATGGCAACCCTATGTACAACAGACGAAAAATTATTGTCATGCTTCTCTGCTATTCATAGGGTTCTCAATGGCTGATTGATATTTTGGGAGTGGGTTTCCAGGTCCTTTCCCCAAGCCTATAACCCCTGGTGTTCCCAGGCAGTCTCCCATCCAAGTACTAACCAGGCCTGACCCTGCTTAGCTTCCAAGATCTGATGGGCTCTGATACCACAGTGGCATGGCTGCAGGTGTAAAAGTTCCCTGTGTGTGTGTGTTAGGTGCCATCGAGTCGAGTCCAACTCACAGCAACCCTCAAAGGGTTTTCAATGGCTGTTTCAGGATTGCCTTGGGAGTGGATTGCCAGGTCCTTCTCCCATTTTTGTGGTGCTGGGAATTGAACTCGGGACCTCAGAGACTGCAGTGCAGTGCTCTACCAACTGAGCTAAATCCCACCCCAAAAGTTCCATAGCAAAACCAAATCCTCATTAAAAGAAAATAGCCAAATCCAACCCTCAATGACATAAAATTCACAGTGGCCAATAAATTGTAAAAAAAATCACTCACTTTGTTGGAAAATCTGTCCAATTACTATAATGAAAATCAATTGATATAAAAGAAGTAGAAATGCCAGAGATGAAAGAATTAGGGGACACGTGTATTAAAATGGAAATTAAATATGTTCAAGGGTATAAAAGAAAATATGATTCTGGTAAGGAGAAAAATGGTAGGTAGACATGATAAAGAGTTAAATGAAACTATGAGAAATGGAAAATACAACATCCACAAGAAAAATAGACTGAGATTAATAGTATATTAGACACTGTAGAAGGAAAGCTCAATGAACTGATGTCAAAGCAATAGAAATGATCCTGAATGAGTAACAGAGTGAAAAAATAAAAATAAAAATAAATAAAATAAAAAGATTACAGTTAAATAGAAAGAAGTTCTGGTGTTCTATTTTACATAGAGTGACTATATTTAACAAATAATATATATTTCAAAACAGCAGTGTCACGAGTGAGAAAATCTCTTCCTCACTTAAGGTGAGGTCGGAAATAAAAGGACCAGATATTGTCACTGGCAGGAGACTTTATTGCTACAGACAGGGTTAGTTCACACACACATACACCCTGGCACACGTCTGATGACGCAGGTAAGCCTCGCGATCTGTCCAGTCAAGCTGTGTTCCTCGGCCTTCCTTCTCGATGTTCTTCCTCTCATGGTGCAGACGATGGTGGCAATGTGGCAATGCTTTTTAAAGTCTACATTTGTTTTTGATCTTCTGCATTTTTACTATAAGCATAGGTGTTTATATATTTTTTACAATTTCCTGCTCGGTATTCATTTGTTGTTGTTGACTCATAGACACTTTATGTACAACAGAATGAAGCACTATCCAACACTATGCCATGCACATGATCTTTTTATGTTTGAGCCATGGTTGAAGCCACTGTTTCTCCTCATTTTGAGTTGGGCCACATCAGCAAATGGAGGCTCCAGGGGCTCTACTCCAGTCTTGACATTAAGATCAACTTTACTTTGAGGAGGCCACTCTTCTCCAGTCATTTCTTGAATGCCTGTCAGTCTGGGAGGCTCATTTTCTGGCACTATTTTTGACAATGCTTCTCTGCTATTCATAGGGTTTGCAATGGCTGATTGTTTCAGGAGAGGACTGCCAGGTCCTTCTTCCTAGTCTGTCTTAGTCTGGAAGCTCAGCTGAAACCTGTCTACCATGGGTGGTCCTGCTAGTATCTGAGATACTGATGGCATAGCTTTCAGCATCATAGCAACATGCAAGCCCTCACAGCACAATAAGCTGACAGACATGTGGGGTGGCATTCATCAGATATCACAAATATGTAGATTGGTATCTTCTATAATGTAATCTTAAATGTCCCTCAAAGGCCCTTGGGTTAAAAGCTTTGCTAAAGAAGTGCTATTGGGAGGTGATGGGCAAGAGGTGGGGCTTAGGTGGATGTCCTTTGATAATTGGGGGTTGTGCTCTTGGAGTGGGCTGGGGACCACTGGTCCTTCCTCTTCCTTGCATTTTCTAGTTATGAAATGAGCAGTTTTCTTTTGTCATGTGCTCTAATTATAATGTGCTGCCTCACCATAGACCCTAAAGCAACAGGGCCCACTGAAATGTCTAAGACTGTGAGCCAAACTGAACCTTTTCTCTGTAAATTTTGGTTATCTCAAGTGTTCTTTACAGTGATAGGAAGCTGACTAAGAATATCTTTCACCTTTTCTAGATACTTTTTAGTCATTGTTTCTTCTAATATTTCTTGCTTCATTCTTTTTGTTCTTTTCTTCTGGGTTTCCAATTAAGTATATGATAATCTGTCTATATTATGTGTCCTACATTTTAAAAAAATTTTTATTTTATTTTTTTTTTGGTTCTCAGTATTTCATTAAACTAGTCTTCTGGTTCTCTAGCTTTGCAATTGCATGTAATCTACAAAACTTTTCCACTGAGCTCTAAATTTTAGTTATTGTATTTTTCTGCTTTTTAATTTCTATGTGGATCATCTCTAAATCACCTATGTCACTTTCTATTAGTTTTCATTTCACTACAGAAAATTTGAAGATTTGCTTTTGTCTCCTCAAATGTGATAACGATTATTGTTTCATGGTCTGCTGACTGATGAATTCGCTATCTAGAAGTCTTGTGAGTTTGTTACTTTTTTTCCTATTGTTTATCCTGATCTTTATTCATAATGTCATGGTTTGACTCTAAAATGTCTCCCAAAAGTAATGTGTTTCAATGTTTGGTCCCTAATGGTGCTGTCCTGGGAGCATATAGAAGTTCGACAGGAGGTGGCTCCCAGCTTGCAATGGTAGACTCTAGCTTTGAGGAAGTGGGTCACTGGGGGCAGCCTTTGGAGGTTTTATGTGGGCCCCTGGTTCTAGTAAGCTCTCTCTGCTCCTGGTTGTCAAGAGGTGAGGTTCTGTGCCGCAGGCCTGGTCACTTGCTCTGTCAACACACTGGCCTTGAGCCAATGGACTGAAACCCTCAAACCATGAGCCCCAGTAAATCATTTCACCCATCAGTTTGTTTGTGTCCAGTATTTTGTCACAGCGATGCACAAGCTGACTCACACAGTAAGATCTTTCTTTGTGAGCTTGGTTACTGCTAACGTTGTTAGATATTGAAATTATAGGGATAACTTGAGGTCCCAGCTGATATAATCCTCTCTTAAATATCTTTATGCTCTTTATGAATAACAAAATACCATGGAATTTATCTGAGCTAATCTAAGTTGGTTAGTAAGTTACAAACTAATGAGATCCCATTTCATTGTGGAGAAATGTATGTATAGATTTACCTTTGTCCATTAATATCATTAAGTCTCTTAATTTAGCGAAGCTAATTTGGTCTAGTCGCTAACTTTGCATCAGGTGTGTACATTCCTGACTTTTGACATTTGATTAAATTTGATTATCTTAATATTCTAGTTTACCTTTTAAGCTACTTATCTTATATTGAAAATATCTTAAAAAGTCTAGATTTAACATTTTGAGTCACTTGACTTTTAGAAATTAAATTAATTAGTAAATGTATCTATATGCCTGAATTTAAAAGCCCATGTTTGTGTTTTTAAAAATTTCTATATACATGATCTCTGTTCCTATTGCTTTAGGTGATATTTAGGAGTTCCACTACTGGGTCAATAATACTTTTTCATAAGCATAGCCATGCAGATACTACTTTGTAATCTGTCCTGATTATATTGATGGCATCTTACTGAGAGTCTGATCACAGTGAGATGGTCCCTGAGAGCATCTTTCCCATAGCTGCCTTCTGATACCACTCCAAACTGCAGATAAGAGAAATAAGTTTTTAAATTTACTTTGAAAAAATTAGTGGTTTATTAGTCATCAAGCATGGAACTCATACCCTTTTCTAAGAGCTACTGGTAATTATGCCTCCTTGAATTCAGTATTCCTTCCAACAAAAAGAGAAAACCAAATTGCAGTAACTCATAAGAATTGCTCTTTCCTTCTCACTCCCATTTCTTGCCAGACTAACATCCTATTTTATTCTCTTTCTTCAGCTTTATTACATCTAACCATGAGCATTTTACAGTTATCCCTCTGATTATAACATTGTTCCTTTGGGGAAAATGAGGCTTTGAGTTATACAATTTTTTCCAGAGGCTCCCAGAATTGAAAATATAATATTACTCAAGTAATATACATATCAGCTTACTTAAAACTTATTTCTTTTGAAACACAAGAATAAATATTGTCTCTTTATAACTGAATCACCAGATATATTTCTCTTATCCCCCAGGGGATAAAAATCGTACCCAAGCTTTAGCTAACAGAACAGAATATATTTATATGAGGGAGTTAAAATTATTTTGAATCTATTATTTTCTGTTCTATCCCATGCCTCTTTAGCTTATCAAACTTTTCTCCTTATGGATATTCTATATTGAAACAAAACAAAACAACAAAAAAAAATGGAGATAGTAGATACAGAAATGCTATTTTTCCTTCATTTATTTACAACTTGACCCCCCCCCCCCAATTTTGGCTTACTTTGGGAGAAAAGATTTCAGTTTTTCTTTATTTGTATTTTTTTGTTGGTAGAATAGAGCAGTAGTTTTAGATTTTAGTCGTTTCAGTAGTTTTGAGGCAGAGATAGTCATATAATTTCCCCATTGTTGTTGTTAGGTGCCGTCGATTCATGTCTGACTCATAACGACCCTCATAGGGTTTTCAATGGCAGATTGTTTTGAGATTGCTTTGGGAGTGGGTTGCCACATCCTTCTCCCATTTTTGTGGTGCTGGGAATCGAACTTGGGACCTCAGAGACTGCAGAGTGGCGCTCTACCAACTGAGCTAAATTCCAGCCCAATTTCCCCATTGTTGTTGTTGTTGTTGTTAGGTGCCCTCAAGTCAGTATCCGACTCATAGAGACCCTCATAGGGTTTTCAATGGCTGACTGTTTTGGGATTGCCTTGGGAGTGGATTGCCAGGTCCTTCTCCCATTTTTGTGGTGCTAGGAATTGAACTCGGGTCCTCAGAGACTGCAGCGCAGCACTCTACCAACCGAGCTAAATCCCAGCCCAATTTCCCCATTAGTCTTCTAAAAAATTAAATATCTTTTTGTTTCCTGTAAGTTTTGTACTTGAGATAATTTTAATACATTTGTCTTTTCACAGGACAAGGATACTTGGAAAGTTCAGAGCAGTATAAATAGGACAACAGAATGAAAGGATAGGTTGCTGTCTGAGCTGTCACAGATTCTGATTACCTTTCATGAGGACTTGTAGACTCTTTGAAATAGTAAGATCCACTCAAGCCTCAAGATGGAGCTATGGCTGCAGCCTTGAGGCAGAGCCTAGGTACTAGGAGAACTTCTAAACCTCAAAACAAGAGAGGCCCAATACCTGCCTTCCTCATGTGGTCCTCACAGCCAATTTAACAACCAACAAACTGGAAATTCTTTGAACACTTTAACCAAATTATTATAGGATTAAATTAAGTACAGAAGATAATCATCAATATACTTGGATTTTATTATGGTATCTATGTTAATGGACTCAAACACAATATCTTGTTGTTGCTTGGTACTGTCGAGTTGGGTCTGACTCATAGTGACCCTATGTACAACAGATGAAACACTCCCCAATACTGTGCCATGCCCGGCTTTATGTCAGTGTTTCTCTGCTATTCATAGGGTTTTTAATGGCTGATTGTTTTTTGGGAGTGGGTCCTTCTCCTAAGTCTACAGCACCTGGTATTCCCAGGCAGTCTCCCATACAGGGACTAACAAGGCTGACCCTGCTTAGCTTCTGAGATCAGGTGGGATCAGATGCCAGGGTGCTATAGCTGCAGACAAAATACTATATAGTAGGATTTTTGTTTGTTTGCTTTTTGTTTATTTATTTATTTATTTTTTCTGGGGATCAAACCCAGGGTCTTGTACATGTTAGGCAAGTACTCTACCACTGAGCTACATCCCTAGGCTACAATTTAGTATTTTTAAAGGACCAAATTCTTTCCTTGCATGGAAGGAATATTATTTTTTTTCTTATTGGATTAGGTTTCCTGAATCCTACCTATGATTTATACAAATCAGTGTCTATTCATCACATTGGGACTAGAAGCAGCGGGGGTCCTTAAATTATATCTTTTCCTTCCTCTTCTTTCATAAGTACAGCACTGGCTTCCCTGCCATTTAGTGCTGTTAAAGCTTTTGTTGTGTAATTTTTGTCTTGATAAAGCCTGTTGTTGATGTCATTGTAGCGCCTCGGGTACTTACATATGGGGGAGACATGTCTTATCTCTATTGTGAGAGAATAATTAAGAAGTGGAGGACACAGGTTTTCACACTTCAAATCTTCACTTGCTTTTTGTAATCTAGGCCAGTCTGGTGTAGAAGGCGAGGGTCACCTGGGCTCCCTTTATGCCCTGGCTTGGAGCCTGGAGGAAGGTGGCAAACCTAAGCAATGTGAGATGTGGGAGGCTCCCAGAAGCCGGAAAGGCAAGCTAGTCGATTCTCCCACAGAGGCTCCAGAAAGGAATGGGGCCCTGTTGGCATCTTGATTTTAGCCCAGTGAGGCCCATTTCAGATTGTGAACAAAGAAGCATAATATAATAAATTTGTGTGGTTTTCAGTTCCTGTGTTTGTGGTAGTTTGTTGCAGCAGAAATAGAAAGCTACTGTGGTGACTTTAATTATCTCACCCATCATTTAGCTGGATCATGAAGCTTAATGCTGACAAAGCAGAAAATACATTTGTTTACAATTATTTTATGTTCATTTATATCTATTATCAGAAAGGTAATGTCCACCATCCAAATGGCCTGGAACTGCAATTGCTAGTTTAGAAATTTTAAGAGACATTAGGAGCATGTTGTGGCATTTAAAGGTTTTTAATGCAATTTGGGAATATTTTGCCTCTGGAATGTCTTTGGATCATTCAGATAGAGTATTTTTCAATTTAAAAATAATTTCTAATTACATTAGTTTAAAAAAAGAGTGGTAAGGTTAGTAAGTGAGGTGTACAGGCTTAGAAGAAACAGTTAACATTTTAGAAATTTTTGGGGGCCATGAAATCATCTACAATGGGTGTATTTACTCTTGAGAAATCAGCAGACACACAATGGATATGACAATTGCTAAACCTTTATTAGCACAGACTAGGGCAGGCGTGGTGGCTCATGTCTGTAATCCCAGTGACTTTAGGAGGCAAAGGCAGGAGGATCTCGAGTTCAAGGCCTGTGTAACTTAGCAACACCTTGTCTTAAAATAAAAAGTAAAACATGGATTTGGGGTGCAGCTCAGTGGAGGAGCACTTGCAAAGCATGTGTGAGGCCATGGGTTCAATCCCACAAAACCCCTCTCCAAAAATATTAGCACAGCTCAGCTAGAATCCTCTTGGATGAGAGTGCTTGTCCTTCCTTCCCACCCTTAGATAGACCCACTATTATCAAGGTGATATGTAGTATTTATACAATTTTCTGTGTAATGTACAAATATGGAAATACTGTACATGGAAATATTAAATATTTCCATAATTAAATTTTATTTTAAATAATTATTTATACCAGGAGTGTCAAAATAAGATACACACATATTAAGAGAGGTTACCTATATGTTACTTTTCAAAGTTGAGTTAAATTGTGTTAGCAATGTGTGCATTAGATCTACTGAAATGATGGCCTTAATGAAATGAATGTTAGTGCCACCATGTGACAGGCAGGACATGCCCAGAAAATGGTGGAAGCATGGTGGTTGATCTAGGAGTGCAAAACCATTTTGAAGTCATATTTGAAATTCGAGAATGTTGTGGAAGTACAGCACTCGAAATGTGAGTGTGCAACAGAACCTCCAATACACCTAACAACTGCACACATTCATGATAAGTTTGAGACACATAGTACTGTGTGTGATATGCAGAAGCAAAGATCCGGAAGGCCTCACACAGCAACAAGTCCTGCTTCTTCTAGAACAGTTTACATGTACAACATAGAAGTCTACCAAACAATGCACATATAGGACAGGAGTTGGCAAAACAAGCATATGAGACAAATTCTTAAAACAACAAAATGGAAAGTTTCCATGTCTAGATGTATATGCACTTTTTATCACTGTATGTATATTTGTGTGTATATATATATATTTTGGTTTTCAGATAAAACATAGAATTTGTTCGTATTTATTTATTGATTGATTTTGCAGTCCTGGGGGTTTGAACTCACAGCTATGTGCAGGTTAGGCAAGTACTCTACACTCTGCTGCACCCCTATACCCATTAAATTTCCTTTTAAATCTTGAGATAGGGTGTTGCTAATTTGCATTGGCTGCCTCTAGCCTCCAACTCAAGACCCTCCTGCTTCAGCCTCTGAGTTACTGGGATTACAAGTGTGTGCCACAGTGCCCAGTCCTCTTTACTTTTTCAAGTATCACAGTAAACGTACTGTTCTATAGCTTGCTTTTCTTTCCTAAGCAAAACCTTGGAAATCTGCTCATGTTAACTCATATATTCCTCTTTTTAAAAAGTATAATATTTCATCTATTGTTGGTATATAGAATGCATATACTCATATATTTTGACTTTTGTAACAATCACCTTATTTATGAATTTGGGTATAGTTTTACATTTTTCCCACCTCAAACAATGCAGCAATGGATGTCCTTTTACCTGCTTTCTGGTACATCTAGGGTAAATGCCTGCAGCCTACCACTGTGGTGTCCAATCTCATCAGATCTCAGAAGCTAAGCAGGATCGGGTCTGGTTAGTACTTGAACAGGAGATGGCCTGGGAACACCAGGTACTGTAGGGTTGGGAGAAGGTCCCAGCAACCCACTCACAAAACACAATCAGCCATTGAAAACCCTATGAATAGCAGAGAAGCACTAACAATAGTGTTTTGTCTGTTGTGCATAGGGTCACTATGTGTTGGACACTGACTTGATGGCACCTAGCAATAACAACCAGGGTAAATAGTGATATTTGGAATATCTGGATCTGCAGGTATGGCATTTATAATTTCACTGTTGTGGTTGTTAGGTGCTGTTGAGTCCAGTCTGACTCATAGCGACCCTGTGTACAGGAGATTGAAACACTCCCTGATTCTGTGCTAGGCACACAATCCTATTTATGTTTATGCCCATTGTTGCAGACACTGTGTCAATCCATCTAATGAAAGGTTTTCCTTTTTTTTGTTGGCGTGCCACTCTCCCAAACATGATAACATGATGTCTGTCTCCAGGGATTGGTCCCCCCTGACTACATGTCCAAAATTTGTAAGATGCAATCTAGCCATCCTTGCTTCCAAGGAGCACTCTGGTTGCACTTCTTCTAGGACAGATCTGTTGGTTCTTTTGGCAATCTAGTATATTCAGTAATTGTCTCCAGCACCATAATTCAAAAGTATCAATTCTTTCCCTGTCTCCCTTGCTCAATGACTAGCTTTCACATCCATATGATGCGACTGAAAATACCATGGCATGAATCAGGCGCATCTTCATCTTTAATGTGACATCTTTACTTTTCAATACTCTAAAGAGATCTTTTGCCATAGCTTTCCCCAAAGCAATGCCTCTTTTTAATTTCTTGACTGCTGCTTCCACAGGTGTTGATTGTAGAACCAAGTAAAGCAAAATCATGGACAACCTCAGTCTTTTCTCCATTTATTGTGAAGTTGCATACTGCCCTAGTTGTAAGGATTTTTGTTTTGTTGATTTTTAGTTGCAATACATACTGAAGGCTTATTGTTGTTAGGTGCCCTTGAGTCGGTATCTGACTCAGTGACCCTGTGTACAAAAGGCAAAACTCTATTGTCACTGCTTTTCTACTGCTCATAGCGTTTTCAATGGCAGATTGATTTTTGGGAGTGGGTTGCCCATCCATCTCCCGAGCCTACAGCACCTAGTGTTCCCAGACAGTCTCCCATTCAAATACTAACCAAGCCTGATCCTGCTTAGCTTGTGAGATCTGATGGGATCGGATGCCACAGGGCTATGGATGCAGGCGAAGGCTTACCACACACTGTTAAATTGCTTTCTGAAGAGGCTGAAATAACTCACAGCTCCACCAGCAATGCATGACAGTGCAGTTTCTCTAATTTTAAGCAGGATATAGTCAACTCACATTTGCCAACATGATGGATAGAAATGCCCCTTTTAATTGTGTTTCCTTGATCAATACTGAGGCTTAACATAGTTTCATGTTCATTGGACATTTGTATATGTGTTGTTTTCTGGGGTTTAGCTCAGTGGGTAGTGTCTGCTCCGTATTCAGTGAGGACTGGCACCGCAAAAATGGGAGAAGGATGTGGTAGTCCACTCCCAAAAACAATCTGGAAACAATTAGCCATTGAAAACCCTTTGAGGATCACTATGAGTTATGAGATATGTGTTAGCCTATTTTGATGCTTTCTCCACTTTTCTAGTTTTTAATCTTCCTAAAAATCAATTAAGAGGGCATATTCTGAATACTAATCATTTGTTGAGTGCTATTGCAAATATTTTCTCCTAGATTATCCCTTCACATTATTGAGTTTTTTCAAATTAAAATGATCACTTTATCTTAGAATAGTGTTTGGATTACAGAAAAATTGCAGAGGTAATACAGAGAGTTCCCATGTAACCCAGTCTTTCCCATTGTTAACATTTTACATTACTGTGATAAATTTGTCACAACTAATGAACCGATGCCTGCAGCTGTACCACTGTGGCGTCCGATCCCGTTAGATCTCAGAAGCTAAGAAGGGTCGGGCCTGGTTAATACTTGGATGGGAGACTGCCTGGGAACACCAGATACTGTAGGTTTAGGAGAAGGACCTGGCAACCCATTCCCAAAAATCAATCTGCCATTGAAAACTCTACGAATAGCAGAGAAGCCCTGACAATAGTGTTTCGCCTTTGTAGTGTCGCTATGAGTCGGATACCAACTCCACCACGGCACCTAACAACAATGAACCAATATTAATACATTATTTTCATTAAAGTCCATACATAATTCATATTTAGTTAATTTTTCTTGGTGTCCTTTTTCAGTTCCAGAATTCCCTTTAGCATGCCAAGTCCTCAAGTCTCCTTATCCTTCTCTCGAGTGTGCCATGTCCTCAGACTTTCTTTGTGTGTGTGTTTTTAAGATATTACTTAACATTATTTATATCATCATATGTATGAGGGAATATGATATATAATATACTAGTAGTTCAAGTGTCTTATATACAGTGCAGATAATTTTTTGCATTTTTAATATCTAGCTAAAACTATCCAGAAGCAATAAGAGGAGCTGAATTATTTTAATTAAACATTTCAACTTATGTCATTTATATTTCATCATTGAATGTCACTCTTTAAAAAATGTAACCATAGTAACAAATCTCAATGAGTTCATTTACATATACCAGCTGTTCATATATAATGACAGAATATTAATAGTTTTCACCTGCATATTTCAGACTCACATTCAACGAAATAATTATCTTCATCTTTAAAGAAATTTGAAGTAGCTCACAAGTTATGGCTCAGAAACTTTATAATTTTCATGGCTTAATCACTTTTATATCAATTATTTTGGATTTTACTACTTAAAAAGCCATATAAGTACCTAGTACTTCTACTCTGCTGTATCACTTCTCATTTACTTCTTTTATTATTATTTTTTTAATTTTTTTTATTAGAAATTTTTAATGTACATCATAATGTGATTCATTTTGACATGCTTTTCGTTGTGACAATTTTCATATATGCAATTTGATAAGCATTATTCATATAGGTTACCCCTTACCCTCCTCTATGTT